>JAQIWA010000260.1:0-39108 GCA_034693305.1 Eueremaeus valkanovi | reverse complement strand
CACAGTGAGTCTATGTATGAGACATACATTTATTGTGTTAAGATTGGCTATTTTTACTGGCTATTTTCTCATCACTGATATAGACTAAGACTCAGTCAAAGTACTCCTCCAGACCTGATCTCGCTTTCTATAGTCACTAATATTTAGAACTATTTTATTAAGACTTTAAGATTTTTTAAGTTATTTCTATTTGCTTTACATATTTGAACTATTTTTTCCAAATGTTTTACTCTTATAATTGGCCGCAAAGTTAATATTTTATTTAAAGACTGTTTTTTATTAGGTGTCTGTGCACTTTCAAATCGGGTCATTTTATTGCTTGGATTCACAAAAATCATTTTTTGCTTTTTTCTTCTTAAAACTTGTATTTTCCAGAAGCGATCAGAAAAAATATGTAATCGATTTGTAATTTTGCTTATAATAAGTGATTGAAAAACAAATTTAAAATTCAATATATTTTATCAAATTTTTTGTTAAACTTATAGTTTTTTATTCTTTTCTCTTTTGATCTTTTGATACGTTTTCTCACACTTCAGATACAGACAAATAATTTATAAGAAAAATAGTTTATATTATGCACTCTTTTGACAGTAAATTGAGGTCAATGTAGAAAATCAAAGGATTTGTTTATAATATAAAAGAGAGAAAAGTTTTTTCTCTGTAATAATGATAAACTTTAACTTTTTCTTCGGCTAACCTTGAATAAGGGCTTTGATTAAAATGAGAAATTTAATTTTCTTCTGGTGATGTTTAAGAAAAGTCCAGGGGATTAGTGGGAAGGCTGAATGAGCCGACTTATATCAGAAATATAATTATTTTCATAAGTTTTAAGAATAATATTTGAATAAAAAAATATTCTTTTCTTATCTTATTTTTCAGTCGTCTATTGTTTTACACAAAAGAGTCCGAAATAAAAAAGAGTTTTCGTTTTTAGTTTTAATTTGTTTTCTCGTTTAATAATAATCTTTTTTAATGAAATTATTATAACTATTATAACACTGAATGCAAAATAAATAAGAAAATTATTTACCAGAATATTATAATTTAGATATGATATACAGAATATGATATTGTAATTTGGAAACACCTTAAAGGACAGACACTCAAAGATAAAGTTTATTTAATTATTACATTTCTTATTAATCATTATTAAAAAAAATATATATTTTTTGCGATAGAGTTCTGAATATAAAATGAATTTAATTTAAATAATTTTTGCAAAATATTTATGTTTTTGAATGCAAAACGGATTAACCCATGAAAGAGAAAGTGGTTTTAAAACTACACTTAAGTGCACATAAAGAAAGATTATTAGAATATATTATTTGAATAATTGGAAAGTGGGCTCCGATTGCCTATATTTTTTTGGACTGACAATGAGTATTGAGAATTGATTAGAATCTTATAAACGTAGCCAAAGCTGGGCAGAGATATGGAGGGGTCTGTGCTCTTATATCGGGCGTATTCGCCAAACAACAAATATTTCAACAATTATTAATACAATTATTATTTCTGATCCCAATTATTCAGAGAAAAGTAATTTTTAAACGCAGAGATGCGGAAGTATGACGAATATTGGGGGACCCCGGGTGCATACTGGCTGATTAATAGCTGACCCAGAATTTATATTTGGTCTAAAAATGCTAATTTGTGTCAAACTTATTCAAAAAATGAACAAAAATAGGACTAATGCTTCTGACTGTCAGTCTTCAGGTTCTTAAAACTTATTGTATAATTGCCTGCTCTCCATCCTGGGTGCTATTTAAGCCGAGTCCAACTTTCATAATCTCTGGTTTTAAATATATTCAAACAATTTTTCAAATATTTGTTCATTAAATCGAATCAATCACTGAATATGAAAGTGAAAGACTGATCGTTAATATTCATGAAAAATTGGTTTAAGAAACACATAAGTAATGCCAAAATTCAAATGCAAACGAATAGGAAAAAAATCAAATTCTTATTGTAATTAATTGTAATAAATAGTTGAATAAAAAAATTGTATTTTAAAACATAATTCAATCTTAATTTCCAAAAGTGATACAAAATTTTTTTCATATCACATTAGAAAAGTGAAAGAAAAATAAATTCATTCATTCATTAAATTGATTGCAACACAAGAACAGAGAGAAAGAGATATAGAAATGAGAAAAAGAAAATAAAAAAATAAGTAAAACACAAACATATAGAGAGATATAGAAAAATAATTCATTATATTATAATTTAAACTTATTCTCCAAGACATGAAATTAATGCCGGACTCGAACAGAGTGTAGAAATTTGTAATAAAAACCTGAATTCCGAGTCTTTGTATAATATAAGCGATAAGAGGAGAGAGAAGTTAAGGTTCAGAAAAGTATTGTCACATCTGATTGTTCCAGAATAACAGCGAAAAAGCACCCGTAAGACCAACTCAAACGGTAGGGAAAGTAAATTTTTTAAAAGGTTTTCATTTCTATCGAAAGCCTTATAAAAGTGAAAATTTAGAGAACATTAGAGAACAGTTATATAAGAAAACATAGCTTTCTTAGATTCACGTCTCTGTTCTAATTACGTGACCCAAACCGCTTACATTACATGTATGTATCGTAAGCTTTATCGCAAATATTTATTTATTTGTAACGCTTTTCAGTACGAAATTCATAATAAACAGAATTTTTAAGTTATTTTTTTAAATTTTAAATTTCTTTTTCATTTCTTTTAAGAAAAAAAATCTTGTTTTACGTGTTTTTTATTTTAAACAAATATCTTATATACCATTCATTGTCATTAAAGAAAAAATATATTAAACAAAATAAACTGTTTTTCTGTTGAAATAGATTAAGGCTTTTCTGTTGCGGTTCTGTTAAACCAATAAATAAGAAATTACTTTAAAAAATAAGAGAAAACTTTAAGATTTATTATATATTTTTAAATAAATTAGTTTATTGTTATATAACACAGAAAAAACATTTTTCACTTTAAGCGCACTTTCGATCATATAATGCAATTTCACAGTAATGTTAAGGAAATAGAAATTCAATTCCTTATAAGAAAATTGTTTTTCTTAAACGTATTTTGTTTTCCTTAAAATCTGTCGATTTTAACAAATTATGGATTAATTATCGAACAATTATTATCTAAATTCAATTATCAGTGCTTTAAGCGATTAATTCAATTATAAAAACTTTTTTATTGATTCATAAAATTTGTTATTCTATCAGAGAATTGGATCAAACAATAGATTAGAATGTCTTAAGAAATAGTCCTTCAGTTGAGTAATCAATTCAATGAATTATATTATAAATAGAGTAAAAAATGACTAATAATTCGTTTCCAATGTTTATCATTGCTTTGCAGATCAGAATTATCTACGACCCAGAGCTCATCGATTGCCACCGATAGTACTGGTCTTCAATCAAATGGATGGCAACTCTGAGCGGATTAAAGCATTCGGCGATCTTTCGAGTCTTCGGAAAGTTTAGTAAATTATTGGCCAAACTGTTGGCCGAGTCATTCACTTGAGTCGACTGGCCATCCGTACCAACATTTGCGCCATTTTCAACAATACTATTGTTTGAAGTATTGATTCGATCACTGGATCTGGGATTTTGTACTTCAGTTTCGCCGATCTGTTCACTAGTGTTGGCTTCGGTTTCCATCAATTTGTTCCATAGGTTTGCCATTTGGTGTTGTCGTTGAAGGTATATAGCATTGAAATAGTCTTCGTTAGACAACTGATCAGTTTTTGTCCACCAGTGGCCAGAACTGAAGAAATCTTTTTGGGCCTCGAATTCTTCATATTTCAAAAGGTGTTTGAGTTCTTCGATGAGCTTAACCACAACGAAGGCATCGATTGGTTCCAGTTTTGGCGCATACCTACCTTTGAGTGCTTCGCCAATACATTCATAGATGTTGTTGTAATTCGGTGTCAGTTCTGAACTGTCTTCAGATCTTTGTTCCAATTCTGCCAATTGTTCAGCTCTGAGATCATCGAACAGATCGACCAAAATGGCCGAAATGTCATCCTTTTTGGAAGAATTCGGAACCAATTGATGAATCAAATCAAACCACTTCTCAATCGGCTGTTTGTTTGAATTGGGCTCAGAATCAGTCGTTTCTTCACTTCTTTTATTGAGTTCCTGTCCTTTTCGAGTATAGCTATCAATCAATGCTCTGGTAATGAAATATAAGTTTTATTTAATTATAATTCAAATTAAACTTAATATAAATGCAAATAAAAAAATATATTAATTATATGATTATAATTAAAACAAATAAATCAAAATTCATACCCATTTTCCTGACATTCAATGTCGAGAATAAATGAGAAAAAAAATTATATAAAAAACTTAAATCAATTTCTAAACTAAAAGACAGACAATTAAAGTGAGAAAAAAAATCTAAACTATATTTGATTTCCGCTAATAATCTAATAAATAATTAAATAGTAATAAAAATAATATAAAACCAATTAATCATAAAAATATCTGAAAACAAACCTATAATTCATACAAAAAAAGTTTAAAAACAAAAACAAAATTTAATGAAATCGAAACCAAATATTGCGAAACAGAAAAAATCATTTTCACTAATGATTTAAGGGTTAAGTAATGATTAAAACTAATAAATAATTATATTATAAGACATATAAATATATAAATTTATAAGAAATGATAAAATAATTACTTAATTTCATTGACCGATCGGTTGGGAAAGACTCGCATTAAAAGCCTTTCGTTATGAATACAATTGAATCCCTTTGCGACCAAACACTCATAAAATGCTTGCTTTTCGCTAAACAGACCAACAAATGAATGAATGAATGAATTAATGAATAAATTCAATAAAAATATATTTAATTTAGTTTTGAATTCATTTCATCGAAACAATTGCCAAACCTCTGAGTGAACTGTCCTTCCGATTGACTTTTGTTTGCTTTTCGCTTACGTTTGCCAACCGGTGACTCGATTGACACCACAACTGATTCTTTCTTTGAACTGGTCCGGGTGGTCGACTGGGCCACAGATTCAGCTGTGCTCTTTTTGTCGGCACTATTCTTCGCGGACTTCTTCACTCTTGTATAGGCCGTCGAAGACTTTTTCCTTCTTTTGCCTTCAGATTTGGTCTTATTTTTAGTGGCAATCGGTTTGTCTTTCTTCACAACCGACTCATCACTATTGGGTCTCATCTTCTTCTTCGGTTTACCCATTGCTTGGATAAGAAGTTGACTGAAATATATGGACAGAAATTAATTATGAAATCCAATTGAATTAATGAAATGAAATGTCAATTAAAATGGCATTGAGTTTAACATTTGATTTTGGTTGCGGAGCCGTTGCTATTAATATCATTGCTGTCATTGCTTTCCATTCATTGGTTAATGAGTTTAAAAGTCGTGAAAACTCATACAAAGCCGACATCTGTTGACAGCTTTGGCAACGATTGCAACGAAATATAAATATAAATTGTGTTTACAATCATATGAATCATATGATCGGAAATATCATAATTAGTAGCAAAACAACTATGAGTTCCGTTACTACACCCGAACCCCTGTCCGCCAAATACAAGGGCACCTTTGCCTATAAGACCATTGCAGACAGACTTCCCGTTATATTAACCAAAGCTATTGACACAACTTGTCGTCAGACTAAGACATTAGTCGATTCGGGAATCGTTGTGAACGACCATCGATTAGAAGCGGTTCAGGAGATGAAGGACTCCATCGGACGGATGGCTAAACTCAGGAACGAATTGGAGACAAACAAACCATTCGTTGAATTGGTATCCAACGGATCCGACGCAAAGATTTGGAACAAATACTTAAGTGATTACAAGAGTCGGTTCGGATCTGATCCGCAATGGTTTGACTGCCAATGGCTTTACGCCGAATGCTATCTCTATCGGAGAGTCAGAGAAGCGTTTGAATTAACCGAATATATTAAGACATTTGATCCGTTCAATGAGTCCAAAGAAGAGGCGCTCAAGTCGTCGATCAAAGCGATCGAAGTATTGGCACAATATTTGCGGACAATTCGTACGAAAGAGGACTTCGATGTGAAGACCCAATTCATTCGGTTCACAGAACTGTCTCTTTGGGGCAACAAATGTGATCTGTCTTTGTCTGCGGGCAAACAGAGCACAGATTTCGAGAATTCGGCCGAAGATTTGGCCAAAATTAGAGATAATATAATTGTTAACCAAACGAATGAGTTATGGAATTACGTGAAGAAGTGTTCAGACAATCATTCGCTTCAATTGAGTCTCGTTTTAGACAACTCTGGGTTTGAGTTATTCACCGACTTATGTCTGATTGAGTTCTTGCAAACCAGTCGTCTATTGAGTGACAAAACTGTTGTCAAGTTTTACGTCAAAACCATTCCGTGGTTTGTGTCCGACGTTATGACTAAAGACTTCCACTTCTTATTGGATTATTTGGCCAACGATTCCAATACTCATTCGTCTGTTGTTAAGGATTTGAGTTCGAAATGGATTAATAAAATCAAAGCTAAGAATTGGGTTATAATTGAAGACCACTTTTGGACACTTCCTCACGATTTCAGTCAAATGAAAGCCATTTCTCCCGAATTGTATCAAAGCTTAAGCGAATCGAAACTAATTATATTTAAGGGAGACTTGAATTACAGGAAACTGTGTGGAGATCTCAATTGGCAGCTATCGGTGCCTTTCGAGCGGGCATTGCGTGGATTCCTTCCGACAACTCTCTGCTCTTTGCGGACAATCAAAGCCGATGTCGTCGTTGGCATTGAAGACAAACAAATGGAAAGAATTAAAAAGTTTGCTAAGAATTGGAGAGAAACTGGAGATTACTCTGTCGTACAAATGGCACGGATTTAGACATTCATTAATAGTTTAAACATTTATTCAACTGTTTTAATAAAATATTGTTTAGAAATAAATTGAACCCCGAGCACAAACTTTATTACCAGCCAGTATACATTAGATCTAGTGGTGATAATCTAGATAATATAGCCATTTGAAGATATCAATTGGTATTCATAACTATAGTATTAACACAGCATTGGCTGTACTAATAGTGGCAAACATTGTTGAAATTTTTCAAAATTTTAAAATTCCAAAAATCAGTATAACTTTGAAAATTTTGAAACTTTTACAACAATATAGCTATGAATACCAATTGACCCAATTATCTTCTAATGGCTATATTTTCAAGATTATCACCAATAGATCTAATGAATACTCGCTGTGTTTGGGCTTATGTTTGCATCAAAATTGAACACAGAATGCAGTGCCGGACAAATGATTGTGGCATTAGTCGAATCACTGGTTTATTCTTTATGTTAACGGAAACAAAATTCACATACATTTAATGTCAGGAACATATTGTGATTGTATGCCATTATTTTGCCTTGGAAAATATATGACTGGCCAGTTAGCTATGAAATACTTTAGAAAATCGAAATCTGAGATCAGAAATGAGATTTTGATTTAAAGTTTTTGCTATTTTTGAAAATTTTTCAACATTTTGTGACTATTGTACAGACGGACAGATTTGGTCAAAAATAGTCAAATTTTAAGGTTATTTTAATTTAAAAGTTATTAAAAATACAATTTCAGTGAATTCAAAATATAATACCGGTAGCAATCATTGAACACAAAAATGGCCCAGAGCTCAAATCCGAAAAATCTTAAGGCAGTCATCAGAGGTGCAGAGAAACTGCAAAAGAGATCGAATGAATTCTATGACAACATTATTGGACAAATCGATGATCTGTTTGGAAGCGGATCCGCAGATGAGGCGGACATCGAAACGATTGGACGCGTTTTGAATGAAAAGCACAAAAAGTGGTTCCGAAGGGAAGCCGTAGAACTCAGATCGCATTCAATTGTGGGCCAGAATCCAGATGCAAAAGATTTCGAATTAGGCCGGGGGCAGGGATTGGTTGAAGACTTCCCATTATCGACGGAGGCTGAGCGGCGTAAATTGGACCAGTTCATTGATCAAGTCTATAACCATAATAATCGATTAATGATTAAGACTGTGGATGAGATGATCCAATTTCCCAAAGATTATTCAAGAACTCAGATCCGGAATACATTGGAAACTCTAATTAAATGTCGGTTCAATATGGACTTGGTCAATGTCCGTCATCGTACAAACAGAAAAATTGTCTTCATCTTCAAAGACTACAGAGAACTACTCGAAAAATATAGACGTTTGCAGAATAGGTTGAACCGGGAGTACAGACCAAAGCTGTGGAAAAAATTGAAAGAATGCGTCGAAAATAGAAAGAATTTCCTCAAAAGCCATTCATATGAGGGAAGAGAAGGAGAGCTCATTCGGTACGCGAATGGAAATTATTATTTGGGTCGAAAAGATATCAAAGAAAGAATGTACAAGGAAGGTTCTCCAGATGACTGGAACAGATACGTGCTAGAGCTTGAGCAAGCTGCAGAAGGTGTCAAAAAAAGACTGATAGATGTAAATCCTCAGAAAGGAGTCATCCCGGCTGTTATTGATCAGTTCGATGAGTACGTAGATTCTATTCTTCATCAAACTGTGCTGGCGGCTGAAAACCCGAGAAATATGTTACCGGATAGTATCGACAATTACCCGGTGATTGAAGATTTCGAGTTAAAGGACCTGGATTATATGAAGCGGTATGCTGAGAAGTGCGCGGATGAGGAGAAGCGGAGCAAAGATAGGTTATTAAAGCAAAGAAAGTCCAAGAGGCAATTGAGAGAGGCTCAGGTGGGAGGTAAGACTGATCCGGATAGAATGAAACGTATTATCAAGTATTTAATTCTCAATCAGCACCTCTTGAATATTAGTCTACCCATCGATGGTTTGATGAGTTTTAAAGACTATGAAAAGTCGCCCAAAAACCAAGCCATTAAGGCCTACCGACCCGTTTTGAGGCAATACTTGGATTTGCGACAGGAGTTACAAAACGCGTTAGAAGAGGCGGTGCGGAAGGGGTTCGACGAAGAGGTCGCACAAGACCTGCGCGAGCGGTGGGAGGAGTGCATTGCCCACAGATTGAAGTTTGTAAAAGACCAGTGCGAGTATGGTCTGACCGAAGCTCAGGCCATCAGATATGCCAACTATGATATGTATTTGGATCCGACTGTAAGGGACAGACGAAAAGTTCAGTCCCAAAACCAATTCGGCGGCGAACTATTGGAAACGAAGGATCCCTGTTCCGTTGAGAATCTGAACGATCTGCTGGAAGCCGCCAAACAGATCAGAACAGATCTACAGCAGAAATTGTCGATAGAAAGAGAGAACAAGGACTACATTCCTCTGATTGAGGACGCAATAGAGGAGGTGGAGGCAGCGAAGGAAAAGGAGGAAAGGGAGGAATCGAGGTTGGTCCCAATTGGGGACACAACTGAGGATACATCAGAGTACCAGGCTCAATTGACTAAGCGATTCGACGAGTTGTATGCTCTGATCGAAGCCAGGAAGGCCCGGGTGCCCAACAATAAATTGAGTTTAGTCTATATCGATCTATTGCACCGATTGGTTAAAATCCGGACAATCCGTATTCGGCTGAAAAAGGGAACTATTGGGGTAGAAGTGGCCAGGGATGAGGACATGAGGAACTACTGTGATTATGATTACAATGCCCTGTTCCATTATAGAGCCACCGTAGATCAGTTTATTAAAATACTGGGTAGAAGTCCGGTTGAGAACGCAGGCCTCCTATACCAACTGAGTTATTTGCATACCCGGGTCAGTGCAGAGATGTTCAAACGGATTCGAAGCAAAAGGAAACAATTGATGGCAAAGGGAAAACAGATGTACCAGGATTACTTGGCGGCTCGGATCAGTAAGTTGGTTAATTTCCTTCTAGACAACAGCGCTGATATCCCGACCGATCGCTTGGATTCTGATTGGGTCTACAGATTGTACCGATTGGTTAAATTGCAGACCATTTACGATATGCTGATTGCGGGCCATATAAAGCAAAGAGAGGCCAGGGATCAGGAAGTGAGAGACTACCGTAATAATGACTACCTGTTCAATTTTAGAGCCACTGTGCGCCAGTATATTGGAAGCCTGAGTAGTGATCCGGATGAGGATGCAGGTTTGCGACACCACCTGGAACATTTGCTGTCAACAATCAAATTGAATAGGAGTCAGAAGAATCGCCTCCAATACCAGAAGGACTCGTTAACTAAAACCATTTCAATACCAGAGCCAAGTGGAACAACTGCCTCAACTCAACCATCTGAAAGGCCTACCGGCACAGCTATCACGGGTTCGTCGACTCAATTGTCTGATCAAGAACTTGAACCCCAAGTGAACAGTTTGCTTGAAGTGACGGCACCAGAAAACCTGACAAACCTTTCGGATCAGTCATTGGACACACATTTGGGACAAACCCAGACTTTTCTGAGACAAATCAAAGAGAGAGCTCCATCAGACAGACGCGTGTTCAACCAGGGTACTCTTTTGCAATCGGATTTAGTCAACATTTCGATTGCCATCACAGGAGAGCAAAGTCGACGGCGCCGGCGTCGGCGTCAGCGTCGACACAACCGTTCGGATACAGACGAGGGCTGAATGAAAGTGAAGTAATGGTTGAAAATATACTTTGACTGCAATTAAATGTTTGAATCATTTATAGACAGTTTATATGAAATATGATATTTAAGCCAACTTTCCTTTAACCCGAGCCTACCTTTCAATACATTTATGACTTTCATAAGCGATAAATATAATCCGAATCATTTTGATCTATAGTTCAAATCCTGTCCGTCCGTCTGTCGCATATTTTTGAGAATTTTTAAAATCTCTTCATTGCATCCAATGTTCAATTTACTTGAAAATACTGTACTATGACCTGGGTAGAAGTTCCAATTGATCCAATGCTCTTCTGGTGTGAAATTTATTTAAAGCATATTATAGTGTCTTATAATATATTGAGAATAAAGAGCAAAACTATGTATT
This sequence comes from Eueremaeus valkanovi, assembly GCA_034693305.1. Classification (NCBI taxonomy): domain Eukaryota; kingdom Metazoa; phylum Arthropoda; class Arachnida; order Sarcoptiformes; family Eremaeidae; genus Eueremaeus; species Eueremaeus valkanovi. The sequence goes on along the minus strand of JAQIWA010000260.1, from coordinate 28,187 downwards.
AGAATATTTCAAACAAACAATAAAATTGATATTCAGTTGAATTCCTCTAATATTTTATTTTATCAATAATTTTGTTCAAATCAGTTCAGAGCTGTTTAAGGAGACTGACCCTGACTATACTGTAGATGAGTAGAATTACAAATTACAAGTATATATTGAATTACACCCTTTTTAGGGGTTTGTCGACACTCACTGTCAGTATAATCCCAAATGCGTTCAATTTAATAACTCATTTCCAATCGGTTTGTCAGCAAAACTGAACCAATTGTTGCCGAATGTGGTCATCAGTACTGGCTTTCAATCAATTGCTTTCAAAAGTTTCAGATTTTTTGCATTTTTATCTCTGTATACCTAATTGTAGAGTCAGGCACAGGGAGGCACAGGGTATCTTAGGCACAAGTTTATCGGCACAGGTAGTCTATAATATGTGCTTGACATGACTGTGCGAGAATCTTGTTGATAAGAACTTCTGGTAAGTGTTTACTATTGATGCGAACATCAGTTGTCCCAGAGTTTTGAGAATTTTGAAAATCGAAAAATTTTATAATCATTGTTATCATTGTTATCATTGTTATCATTGTTATCCATGTCCTTTTAATTGTGCAGTGAATACCCTATAGAAAAGTACCTTTAATTCAATTATCATCTAATGGTGATATTACAAGACTATCACAAATAGGTCAGTGATTGGTCGCTGTCTGTCCTGATTGTGCTTAACGTTTATTATTATTCAAATCTGAAAATATGTACAAAATTAGTGACAATTATTAATAATGAAAAACTCTATAAAATAATTACAACTCGTATTCAAGACATAAATTATTATATAATAGCATTCAATTGAGTCAATCACTAAACCTATGACACAGTAAGCACAGGACGACTGGTCTGACCTCAAAACCTCTTGAGAGCATACAATCGGAATTGTATTCAAATTATAATAAATTGCATTCAATTTTCGCCGCCTTTTCGTCGATTCAAATATTGAGCGCTTTCTCACAACAAAAGCACTGAAACCCAAAAGGATTTTGAGTTTACTTTTGTATTGAGTTATGCATTGAATGTTTGATTTGTAATAATTATTATTATATTTATTAATTGAGTCAAACATTTAAATAGAAATTATTTAAATTATTGTATATTTAATAAAGTGTTGATTCAATCGATTGTCTTATAATTGAGAAATGACTTCAAAATACTTCGAAACGAATCCCAAATCCGAACGAATCGACTCAAGCGATGACGAGATCTGTGTTCTGGACGTCAGACAAGTGATGCCTAAAGTGAAGAATGAAGTGAAGACTGAAATAAAGTCAGAATACGATAAGAACGGACACCAAGTAATCGAAGTCCAGGAGTCGCCAGAGATTGTCCGAAAGAGGGATCAAATGGTAAAAAGCGAATCAAACGTATTGAACGAATCGTCGATTAATTTACCGAAAAAGCGGTCAAAAAGACTGTTCAGTGACAGCGATGGCGAAGAAGACAAACGAAAACAATTGAAGACAACAAACGAGTCTTCGGAGACGATGGACGACCAGAACGGAAAGAGAGCTTTCGAGGAGATGTGCGAACAGGCCATCAAAGAGCTCCAGGACTTGTTCCCAGAGATCGATGTCTGCGAAATCCAAGACGCGCTCATCGAAGCCGATTGGAGTGTATTCAGCGCTTCCGTCAGATTAGGCAATCTTAACGACCAGACTGTGGACGACATCCACAGGAATAAGGATATGAACGGCACGGATGCGCCCAAAGAGGAGCCGAAGATCTGTACGAACAACGAGAAGATGAAAAGTTTGGACTTTTATCGCAAATGGAAACCCAACCAATCGGCCGAAGACTTCTGGGCCGACAGTCCTGAGGATAAGCTGTCGGCCACTACTTCTCAGCATAACTTCAATTCAATCAAAAACAATAGAAACAAGTTTTCCAAACGACTCAAACCCAAAGACCAAGACTTGGAAGACATGAGTTCGGATGAGAGCGACGGCGGAGAGGAATACGACCGCAATAATGAACGCTTCGTATGCGACGACAGCAGTGCCGACGAGGACAGCGATGACGAGTCCAAGAGAGGCTTCCGGGAGAAGAACAAAACGCCGAATATCAGAGTACAGGACCTGAAGGAAAAAGTGGTGGAATTCCTACAGAACTCGAATCCATTCGAACTGCAGATCATTCCGAGTGTCAGCGGAAAGAAAATCGAATTAATAACAAATTTGCGGCCATTTGTCAATTGGACGGATGTTATCATTAAATTCAATTCCGCGAACTTAACGACAGATATTCTGGACAAGTGTTCAGAAGTATTGAAGGCCAGGGAAGTGGTCCAGAAGTTGATGAATGCCTGCGAAGAGATATCTCAAGACCTGAGCGAAACAGTGGAGCGCTTGCGGCCATTGGCTCAATCGAAGCTTCTGAGCACTGGTATGAAGCTCTCTGTCTATCAGGAGATCGGTCTGAATTGGTTGGCCTTAATGCACAAGAAGGGCATTAATAGCATTCTGGCCGATGAGATGGGTTTAGGAAAGACTATTCAAGTGATTGCGTTCTTCGCATACCTAAGGGAGACCAAGAACATAAAGGGCCCGCATCTGGTGATCGTTCCCTCTTCTACTTTAGACAACTGGAGCAGAGAGTTCCAGACCTGGTGTCCGACAATCAATCTGCTCATGTATTACGGATCACAAGAGGAAAGGGCTCTAATTAGGGAACAGATAACCAAAAATGAGATCGAATTCGACGTAATTATAACGACTTATACGATCGCTCAGAGCCCGGGAGATAAGAGTCTGTTCAAAAAGAATAGGTTCCGATACGTGGTCTTCGATGAGGCCCACTTCCTCAAGAACATGAAGAGCTCCCGATTCGCTGCACTCATGAACCTCAACGTCAGATCATTTGAATTCAATTTTAATTATAATAATAAATAATTTTAATGTTTTTCTCACTTCAGGCCAAACATAGACTTCTCTTAACGGGAACTCCACTGCAGAACAATTTGGTAGAACTCATGTCTTTACTGATCTTCACAATGCCTCACATGTTCAGAGGAAAGACAGATCAGATCAAGACTTTGTTCACTTATACGAATGTAAGTCCTATTCCTATTATGTATTCCGAGTCTAATCTTATGATTACATTTGTGTCGAACAGAAAGACTCGATTCATAGGATTAAATACATAAACGATCGAATAGCCCAGGCCAAGAAGATTATGAAACCCTTTGTCTTGAGACGACTCAAGACTGATGTAAGCATCGAACGGACCGAACAGTTGTAATACTTATAGTATTCATACCTATTATGTCTTATTCTACGCTCAGGTACTCAAAGAACTTCCCGTAAAGATAGACGTCCTTCGCATGTGTCAGATGACTGAACAACAGGAACTCAAATACATGGAACTGATTGAGAACTATACCCGAGAAATAAAGTACCGGAAGATTACGTTCGAAGACAACGACGAAGAAAGTGAAGAGAAGTTCAAGAGAGGCACCGGTATGTTGATGGACCTGAGGAAAGCCGCCAATCATCCGCTTCTTCTGCGCCAGTACTACACCGACACTAAACTGAGAGAAATGTCTAAATTGATGATCAAAGAGGAGACACACCGTTTGGCTGTTCCGCAGCTGATCTTCGAAGACATGCAAGTCATGCATGACTTCGAACTCTACAATCTCTGCAAAAAATACAAATCTTTGAATGCATACAAACTGGACGTCAATCTAATCCTCGATTCGGGAAAATTTCAAGAATTGGACTCTTTGTTAACCAAATACCGAATTGAAGGCAAACGAGTGCTTCTGTTCAGTCAATTCGTTATAATGTTAGACATTATCGAAGAGTATATGAATTTAAGACTTTATAAGTACTTACGACTCGACGGCTCCACAAAAGTTGTCGATCGGATAGACCTAATCGACAGATATAATGAAGATCCGGATATATTCGTGTTCTTGCTGTCGACCCGCGCCGGAGGACTGGGCATCAATCTGACCGCTGCCAGTGTTGTCATCATTCACGACATAGACTTCAATCCGTATAACGACAAACAGGCAGAGGACAGGTGTCATCGCATCGGACAAACAAAGGAAGTGATAGTCTATCGGCTTATCAGCCAAAACAGTATCGAAGAGGGAATGGTTAAGATAGCGGACGAGAAGCTCCGACTCGGACGGGACATATCAGCCGCAGAGCAGGGTTTGTATTGCATTGGCTTTACATTCAAATGATTTATAATTTATTTATATTTATATTATTTTTACATTAATTTATAGCCAAAGATGAAAAAGAGGACCGAATAGAGAAATCGGACGTTAAAACACTGCTTAGGGCTGCACTCAAACTGTAGATGCGGTCAAACATTTTTATAGACAGTATTTCTATTATTATATTACTTTATATTTTATTTAATACGCAATCCGTTTATAAATAATTCATATATTTGTCGGAAACATAAGAATAGTTAAAACGATTCATACATTCATTTGTTTATTCAGTAAAAGTCAACAAAAAAACAGTTTTTAATAAATTAAATATATTTAACAAATATTGAGTCAAATAACAAAGAGTCAAATACCGGTACATCCGATCCGTCAGATCTGCTGCAAATGGTTTTCTGTTTGACTGTACAATCATTGCTCAGATTTGTAAACAATTTAATCTATAGTATGATATAGACAAATGCGAGTCCTTTCCCACAATATGTTTGAACTTATTTCTGGATATCGAGTGATCTTTAGCTATGAATAAATGTATATTCGCTTATGTTCTCACAATCTGTCGGTCAGTCTGTCCACCAATTGTCGTAAAAGCTTTAAAATCTTGAAAATTTCAAAATCTATATATAATTGTTGTGATTGTTAGTTATGAATACCAATCGACCCAATTATCTTCTAAGGGTTATATTACCTCAAGTTTATGACCAAAACAATTCCTATTAATGTATGACTAGATTAATGTATATTCACTGTTAATAGCGTTTGTTTTGGTTCAGACATATCCGCAACAAATTGAGAACAAATAGTGAAGGCATGCAATCAGAGCACTGATAGTATAGCCAAACAGATGTACATCTGCCGGCCCGACAGTATTGACCGAATTTAGGGTAAAAACTCTAAAACATATTGTTTGACTGACGGCGGAAGTTGTAGTTTATTGATATTCTGTGCCAATTGTCGACCCATTGCTGTATAGATGCTATTCCTCGCTATACTCTTAAGTGACCGCGGATTCGATGAAAGAGTTCTCAATAGAGACACCAATTGTTGGGAATCGGATCGAATCGAACCAATCAGTAATTCTTTATTTATGTGCTGCAGACAAGGGAACAGTTCGTTATGACTCATGGCCTGGTAGTAGAGGAGAATGAGTTTCATGAAGTGCTGTTCGTTTGACTCGTCGTCTATGAGTAGCTGTTCTTTTCGGAGCAAATAATGGATATAATAGAAGATTACCTGAAGTTTAGGACAAAACAAATGAATCGATTGTTTGACTTAAGGTTTGAACCATAGCTTACGTGATCTGAAGATCTCTTGAGGAAAACAGAACTCTGTGAGTGACAAATGGTTGGCTCTGTTGAGCACTTTATGTCAGGATTGGCGCCATATTTGATAAGAGCCAGAGATAAGTCGTAGACATAGTCTAAGTCTTCAGGTGTCCGTGCGTTCTGCACCAAATCCAAGAGCGCTAATAAGATGTGTTGATTCCGTTGAGAGAAATCTACGTTTGGGTTGAGTTTGTACTGCAAGAGAACGGTCAGCACTTGCCTTATGAACGCAAAGGCCGCCGGTTTGTCGCAGTTGGTCAGTGACATGTATTCACTGGCGCTGAAGACTAGGACGTGGAGTGGAGTCAGTGTATTGCGATAATAGGAACAGTTGGGGTTTGCGCCGTATTTGCTGTATATGAGAGTCAAATAAGTGTCAAATATATTGATTAATAGAACCAAATGTTAGCTAATTATCGATTGAACAGAATTACCATAAAATGCGAACACAATTAAGATAAGAGACTTTCTTGGAGTGACTCAACAGATGTAGTAAACCCTTATTGAGGAGAGGAGTGAAGCATAGGATCAGTGGCACCGAACCATCCCTTCCCACACAGTTAGCGTCGGCTCCGTATTGTAATAACATGTATAACAATTCGAACCTAAAATCCCAGTCTTTGACGTGTCTTAGGACACAACACAAAGCACTGTTGCCTTTCCTGTTAATGCTTTGGATGACTCCCTCCTGTAATATAAACCTAAGAACTGATCCAATCATTAGACCAAACATTAGTTCATTGAATCAAATCAAATGAAACGAATTGTCATTTAATTGAACACATGCTCAAAGATCGACTGAACGAGTCGATCGACTTATATGCTTACTGTGCAACATATCCCAAGTCGACCACCGGATTATCTGCTCAGAACCAATATGTGTCGCACCGTTATATCGGGACTCTTCCAGCGAATATCTGACAATAAGCGCATGCAATGGAGTGTTGCCCAGACTGTCCGGTTCGTTCACCAATTGTTTGCACCCGTGTTCGAACAGGAGCTTAAGTGTGGCCAATGTCTCGTTCGATGACTTCTTGCCCAACAATAACAAGACGTGAAGAACAGTCAGCTGTTGTGTTGACGTCCGTTGAGTCAGATCTGCGTTACACTAATCGATGGGTAAAACCATTGTTAGAAGAGTTGTCAACAAATAATCGATTAGTGATTAATGGCTTGCAATGAGTGCACACCTGAATCAACAGTTCCAAGAACTTCAAGTCCTGGAGCACCGCCTGATGGATAGGGCAGTACTCGTCGTATAACTGGTTTATCTCATCCGGGCGTTCGCTGATCAAGTAGTTGACACAATTCCAGGCCCCCCTCTCGAAGGCCGAGTGCAGGAGTGGCTTCTTCTGGCACTGCCAGGGCAGCCAATTGTCCTCAGACCGGGCCATCACGAACTCAAGGATCGACGCCTGGTCTCCATCGATAGCGTAATAGTCAGCCGATTGGAGCCTATCGTTAGTGGCGTTGTGTTGGGCAGAGCTGTTCCACAACAGTCCAGACCGTCGGCCGAGTTCGCAGTTTTGTGAGTGCGGGCCCGGATAGCACATACGGGCCTCGCAGTCGACGCGAGCGCCGTATTTGACCAGCAGTTCGACGATCTCTATGGGCCCGTTGAGGGTCGCGATGTGCAGCGGGAGACTACATGTGCCCCGATTGCAGTCACACCCGTAGCCCAGCAACCATTTGGTCAGTTCGACGCTCTTCAGACTGACTGCGCGCTGAAGAATGTTATATCCGTTGCAGTCGTTGACTAACAACAGGTTCTCTCCCTTTGTATGCAATCAATGATTGAATGATTGAATCATATGTTTAGTCAGAACTGAATCAATGGTTAAATGAGTTCATTATATAGAGTATAGAAAGTGTGAAAACCTTAGCAATGAGTGAGAGATAAGTCGATTGAATGTAATTCCAGTTAATATGATTCGCGTCGTCGGTGTAGTTGTTGTTGAGTTCGACCAATAGGGCCGACACTATCTGTTTGGTCGGTTCCGATATATATCCCGTCGGATATGAGTTAAACAAATGACTAATTGTTTTGATGTTTGTATTGCTGCCAAACATATGACTTATAAACGAACCCATTATTCAAATCAATTCAAATCAAGCCTTTCGTCCAAAACATTCAAACTATGAATCAGTTTATTAATGGATTTGCAAATGATTTTCGTGCAAATGGTTTAACACTTAAAATATTGATTCAGTTTTACGTTAAATAGAGTGAAGAAAATGGTATGAAATTCATGTTTACATACATTGGTCTAACAGTGTATGCATTACTGATGTTCTCCTGACTTGAGTCATGACTTTTGACATTTAAAAGCAATCAATTGATGTTAGCCTACATTGAAGTGACAACACTTGCAAACACACAACTCATCTGACAATCGGTTTAATTGATTCAAAAATTTTATTTAACTTACGTTTGACTCGTATTTAAACCTAAAGGACATTAAATTCTGTTTTATTGCCTAAATATCTGCTGATTCTGTCTCTACTGTTAAAGTAGTACTGATTAGAATTGAGTTAAGCTTTCATTTGAAACTTGTTATGACTGTTATGACTGTCTGAACACCAGTAGAGTCTCATTACAGGCATTACAGTTGTTTCGATGCTTTCTCTCATTTGGATAAAGCATTTCAATTATAATTCAAATCATATCACAATAAGTCTCATAAATGCTAACTGAATAGTGCAAAAGCAACCTGGTTAAATCAATGAATCGACACGATTGAGTCATCAGGATCAACTTAATTGGCTACAATTGATCCGATTCTTATTAAAGCCAATTCAATCGTATCCATGCCAAGTGAGATGCAGCTGATAATACAGTATACTATAAAATGGTCCAAATGTTCGGTTGATTAAAATAAACAAATATATAGTAAATATTTAATATTTAAATGATTGATTCATTTTTTATTTAAAAACTATAATTAATTATAATAAATTAGTTCAATTAGTTTAGTTTTGATATTAAAATACTATTCAATTAAAATAGAAAAACAACATAGACTGAATGCGCGCAATATTTCCCTTTTGTATATAATCCTCAAACCAGTTTGCATCTCACTTGGCATGGATAAGATTGAATTGTATTGACATATCAGTGAACTCTTGTGTCTAAATATTGAGTTAAAAGTTGATAATATTTTCCCTATTTATGGCCAATACTTATAAAGCGTTACATTTGTAATGATTTTTCAAACAAATATAATAGAAATAAAAGATATATTGAATTACATATACTTTATATATAATAAAGTTTATAAGATTTATCTCAACTCTTCACGAGTGTAACGGTATATATGGATGGCTCCGCCTATGATGTGAACCGATGCCAACGTGTAATGAAATTAAAGGCAAAACAACTGCAAAAACACGTCAATAGTCTGTCTAATGATTGAAACAAATCATTAATTAATTTAATTTAATTTAAATAAGAAATCATTAAAAATATTAAATAACTTTTGAAATGGATTTAAACTCATTAACGAAATGTCATTCAATATACCTAATGGTAACTGTGCTCATGTGTGCCCTCCACGGCCTGAACGGGTACTTTCTGGTGATCGACGCACACGCGGAGGAATGTTTCTTTGATAAAGTGACCACCGGTACCAAAATGGGACTGACCTTCGAGGTGGTGGAGGGAGGCTTCCTCGACATCGACGTCAAGATCACCGGTAGGTCTATGTGTCAGACATTGCTATTCTTTTCTGTCTCTGTATTGCATTCAAAGCCAAAAGTGTCGGCAGTTTTGGATCGGCTTTCGATACCAATGGCTGTCAGACTCGACACCATTTCAGACGACTGTCCGATAGCACGGGTCGATTCACTGCTTGTCTGAAATGACTTTTGTCTTTGTATTGAATTCTGATTTAAATCTAATGGAAATCTGATTCGATTGCATGAATGGTAAGGACCGGACAATAAGCAGATCCACTCCGAAGAGCGGGCATCGAGTGGTAAATACACGTTTGCGGCGCATATGGACGGGAACTACCAGTACTGCTTCGGCAATAAGATGTCGACAATGACGCCCAAAGTGGTAATGTTCTCGATGGACATCGGCGACGCCCCGAAGAGCGACGACGAGCTGAAAGCACAGGACGCCAACCACAACAAACTGGAGGAACAGATCAAAGAACTGTCGGGCGCTCTGACAGCCGTAAAGCACGAACAGGAATACATGGCTGTCAGGGATCGGATCCATCGGTCCATCAATGAGAGCACAAACTCAAGAGTCGTTTTGTGGGCTTTTTTCGAAGCACTGGTATTAGTGGCCATGACTTTAGGTCAGGTCTATTACTTGAAGAGGTTTTTTGAGGTCAGACGAGTCGTCTAGTGCTTAGTGTGTCATAGGTTTAGTGATTAACTCAATTGAATGCTATTATAATTTATGTCTTGAATACGATTTGTAATTATTTTATAGAGTTTTTCATTAATTGTCACTAATTTTGTACATATTTTGTGATTTGAATCAATAGTAAAAATGCAAAAAAATCTGAAACTTATTGCTTATGAAAGCAATTGATTGAAAGCCAGTACTGATGACCACATTCGGCAACAATTGGTTGTTTTGCTGACAAACCGATTGGAAATGAGTTTTGAAATTAAAAATATTGGAAATAAACTGAATGTACGGAAAGTTTGGCTAAACTTAAGATAATATACGAAAACATTGTTTGATTCAAAGGATAAATAAAATGATTTTTGAATTTTAGTAGAAATCGATTCTTTGAAAACTTTGGCAAATATTATGTCAGCCATTGATTTAATAATCAGCAATGCATTCCCCCTTCTTATAATGATCTTGCTTATTTCATATTCAAAGTGCAGTTTTTTCGATAAACAAAATATGATTTTTATTATAAACAAATTCAATGATACAGTTGTTCAGAATATTTGCTCCGTTACTGGAGGACAGGTACAGAACAGATGAGTGTCGCCATAGATATCATCAATGCGTCCAACTGTTGGCCACATTTTTGTTTCTGGTTTTACATAACTCTAAATCGAAAAACAATTTATTATTCAATCAAAAAGTTTTTGTGCGTTAACTCACGGCTGGAAAGGCTGCCACTTCTCGAGAATAGGGTCGGTTCCACTCAGAGGCACAGACAACTCGCTGGGTATGCGGTGAACACTGACATAGGAATCAATAATTACCGCTATTATAGTAATGAAGTCTAATATACAGATAGAAGAAGACAAATGAATTGGAACTGACTTTCAAAGGATTGACTTTTCTGTCCATAACTCCGCTCTCAATATCTCTGATCTCTTGTCTGATCCGAAGCATTGAATCACAAAATCTGTCCAATTCTTGTTTGTCTTCGGATTCTGTGGGCTCTATCATCAGAGTGTTGGCCACTGGAAACGAAACAGTGGGCGCGTGAAAGCCATAGTCCTGTAGCCGTTTGGCGATATCCATGGCCTCGACATGAGCTGTCTTTTTGAAATCCCTTACGTCTAATATGAATTCGTGAGCAACTGTTCCGTTGACTCCTCTGTACAGCACTTTATACGAGTCTTTCAGTCTTTCAGACATATAATTAGCGTTAAGTATCGCCACTTCTGATGCATGTCTTAATCCTTGTCCACCCATTAGTTTAATGTAAGCCCAACTGATTGGCAGAATAGCTGCTGAACCCCAGGGAGCGGCTGATACTGTGCCGAAGCTGTTGTAAGGATAAACATTAAAAATTATAGCGTTTATGGCTTCAGTCAAAACTGCTTTTCGTGGTCTCAAACCTGAGCGGAATGTCTGTCATCTCATCCGCAACGACCGGATGTGTCGGCAAAAATGGTGATACTATTGAGCAATAAATTATTAATGAGTCTGAAGTAAAATAACTTTGATTTCAATGTTGAAAATAATTAGGCAAAAATACAATGCTTTTTAACAGCTATCGGTCCCATTCCAGGCCCGCCTCCGCCGTGAGGTATACAAAATGTTTTGTGAAGATTCAGATGCGAAACATCACTGCCGTAATCGCCTATAAGTCAAACAATTATTACTAAAATATGGAATTTATAATATATGGCAAACATTTGAATAATGCAATACCGGGTCGACAGAGGCCTACTTGTGCGTTCATATTAGCCCCGTCTAAATACACTTGAGCTGAACCACAAGAATGTATTAGATCACAGATTTCAGTTATGGACTCTTCGAATACACCGAAAGTGGACGGGTATGTAATCATAAGGCATGCGATTCTATCCGAGTATTTATTGAGCTTTGATTTGAATTCAAAAAAGTTTTGTTTTGTGTTAATTGACAATTGTTTTGTAGAATATTTTGACGCGAGTTGTCGTTCAGTACCTTATCTTTGAGGTAATCCATGTCAATGCTTCCGTCTTTGTTCACAAGCACTGCTTCGACTTTCATGCCAGCCATATGAGCACTGGCCGGGTTTGTTCCGTGCGCTGACACCGGGATCAAACATATCTGACACACATTTAAATTGAATTAAAAATAGGTTTAATTGAAATTCAAATTCGAGTCATTAATCAAATGAATGTTGATTTTAGGATCGCATACATCCCTATGGCCTTCCTTTCTGTAGTCCAAATACGCTTTTATAACTCTAAGTCCAGCGTATTCTCCCTGCGCTCCAGAATTAGGCTGAAACGACACGTTATCATAACCAGTCAGTTGACACAGATCATTCTCGAGTTCATTAATCATCAATTGATAGCCTTTGGTTTGAGAGGGCGGTTGGTATGGATGGATACTTGTGAAGTGCGGCCACGACACCGGGATCATTTCGGTGGTGGCGTTCAATTTCATAGTGCAAGAGCCCTAATCGGGTCAAACCAATTGTTTTAAGAAATTTTAGCCAATAGTTTGAAAGCCATACCAAAGGTATCATCGAATGGACTAATGAAATGTCTTTGTTCTCCAATCTCTTCATATACCTCACGAGTTTGGTTTCGCTGTGATATGTATTAAATAGTGGATGAGTTAGAAAATCAGATTTTCTGCCTAAAGCTGATGACTCGATGCCATTGTCGAGCAGATCGTCTGAATATTTTATCTCTCCGTCCTTTTCGTATGAAATTGAAATATATTTTTATTTAAACTATTTTTTATAGAAATATCGGCAAAAAGTCTATTACTTCTTGTTCTGCACCGAAAATCCAAACCAAATCTTTGATATCATTATTAGTGACCGTTTCATCCAAAGAGACGGCAACGTGTCTGCCATCCGGATAGTATCGCAAATTGATTCGCTTGGACTCGGCTTTGGATCGGATATACTTCTGGAGTTTGACCTCGACTTTGAGTGTATCGAATGGCATATAAGTCACGACTTTGTTGTCTTCGTTTTCAGATATCTTTTCGGCCAAATATAAAGTCTTTTCGTGTATAGTCTTCGCAATGTCTTTGAGTCCATTCGGTCCGTGATATATGGCATACATAGCACTCATATTGGCCAACAATGCCTGTGCTGTGCATATATTCGAAGTGGCCTTATCTCGCCTTATATGCTGTTCCCTTGTCTGCAATGCCAGTCTGAGTGCTTGGTTGCCCTGTGCGTCTTTGGTCAGGCCCACGACTCTTCCTGGTATAAGTCGGGTCAGGTAGTCACGGCAGGCCAGGAATGCTGCGTGTGGTCCACCGTAGTTTAGAGGTATACCGAACCGCTGAGCTGTTCCAATGGCAATATCGCATCCCAAGCCATATTCACCGGGAGGTTTGATCATTGTTAGCGCCAACAAATCAGTGGCAACGGTGACAATACATCCCTTGGCTTTGGACTGTTCGACAATCGATGTCAAGTCATCGACATTTCCATTAGTGTCGGGAAAGTTGACTAAAACACCGCAATATTCGGACAAATCGTAAGTCTTTCCCAATTCTTTGATTCCATCGAATACTTCTTTACTTCCGTCAAACACATCGATCTGAATGCCTAATGCCTGTGCTCTGGTCTGGACTATGGCAGTGGTCTGCGGATGAGCGTTGTTTGATATGAGGAATTTGTTTCGCTTTTCTTTGTGATGTCTTCAATGGAATCGATGTCAGAAATGCATTAAATTTAATATAATTTTGTGTTTATCCTAAGTCTAACCGATAGCACATCTGCATAGCCTCGGCTGCAGCCGTTCCCTCGTCCAGGAGACTAGCATTGGTCATATCTAAAGCGGTCAAATCGCAAATCATAGTCTGGTAATTGAGAAGCGATTCGAGCCTTCCCTGTGCTATCTCGGCCTGATATGGTGTGTATGGGGTCGTCCAACCTATTCGTATTTGTCAAATGATCGGATTTGTATTATTTGTCGAAAACACCTGAACTATAGAAACAATGATTTATCATATTTTCAAACTTTTATCTCTCAATAGATATGACTTTCAAACTACTTATGAATTTTCTATTCTTATCAGACATTCGGTCTTAGAAAACATGTTGTTTGTAGGCTGACCTGGATTTTCGAAGATATTCCGTAAGATTGGTGTCGGTGTCACACAGTTATAATAACCCATTCCGATGAACGTTCTCCACTTAATTGAGTTCAAATCGGCGATCGATTGCAAGCGTTTCAATATATCTGTTTCACACATCGAGTTCGAGAGCTTTAACTCTCGATTCAGACGAATATTCTTTGGTATTGTCGCTGATATTAAGTCTTCCATAGTCTGAGAGCAAAATCATAGTCAATATAAACTTAAATCTAATATAATTATTATGGCAGAGAAGGGTGGGCCAGAAATGTTGGTGTCGTGGGGTTGGGGACAAAGTTCACATTTAAGACTTTTTAATACTTGAGATTTTAGTTCCTATTAGTTAACAGTTTGTATAACATAGTTAAGGCAAACCTTGAATCCGAGTGACTCCAACATAACTTTTTTGTCCGCATCTCGCGGACCGATATGTCTACCAATAAATTCCTTGTCTTTATAATTCCGATAATACCTGTGCTGTTGAACATTGTTCTGATTGCACAAAACTAGATTCAATCTATGAATCGATGTATTTATTTGACCAAATCTACACTTATTTGTAATAAAACTCATTTTTCTGAACGACTTTTTCGAAAAAAATACTTGAATTATAAGTTTTACAAATTATACTTTACTCAGTTTAATCTGAGAAAGGAACAGACAAGTTTTATAAATAAGATAACAATTGAAAGTTAGGTAATAATTATCGGTATATTCCTAACGAACTAATTGCTGACGCATTCTATTGGAAACTGATATCACATATAAATAAATTCATTTCTGATATTAATTGAAATTATTTGATATGTTATTGTCAATCAAACGACTAAACCGTATCCAAAGGTAAGTATCAGACTTGAAGACAGTCTCGCTTTGACTTATACTGACTTCAAGCCTCAAACTCGTCCTTCGCTATCAAATGAGTCAGTTTTGAATTCAAATCACGAATTGAATGATCCTTTTCCCTAACAATTCTACACTAAGTTAGTTTTTATCATTACATTTATTTTTGATACTTTTCTCCATATTTGGCATTTTTGTTAGTGTGAAGGTCAGTTTAAGAAAACTGTATCATTCCATATAGCAACAGAGTCTAGCAAAGGCACCCGGTTCAGGTCAGATTTGAAACTTATTTAAACTCTTGAAAAACTAAAGTACAGTACAGATAAATAGAAATTCAAACCGGGTTAGACTTTAACTAGTTAGGTTCACTCAAACTGGTTAGCAGGGGTAAAGTGGTCACATTTCTTTGTATTCTTCCTGATGCAAAGACTTGATGATTTAGCCCTGGATCCCCCCTTTGCCCAGCTTTGATATAAGATATAAGCAAATACTGTATGAGTTTAGTTGACAATCAAATATTGCAATGATTTTGGTTAACCACAAAACTTATCTACTTTTAAATGTTGTTATTGTTTTCAAAGCAAGTATTTCTTCACTCGATTTACTGATTATAATAAATGTTTGATTAGTTATACAAATAATATAATTATTTAATTGACTTAAAACCGTAGATAAACTACTGTTTAATTTAATTTTTATTCTTTTGGCATTAGCTCAGGAAAGGAGAAATATTTTTTATATGAGATAATTATCATTCTGTAACATACAAATTGATCTTTATTATTTTCTCCAAGACATATCTAGAGTATATCATATGCAAAATTGATGATCAATTATATGCGAAGCTCTTTTGGGCTTGGAATTCGTGGATGACTTAATCAAATTTTTATTCAAATATCCGAATCAATTATTTATTGGTTTCATTTTTTTAATCAGAAGCCAAACATTTAAATATCATTTATTCTGATTAATGTGTGATTAATATTCAGATAAAAATAAGTGATTCAATTCAGTTTGAAAATTGATTTTTCATTCGCAATGTCTATAAATAACCCGTTTGACTGTAGCAACGGCTCTCATAGATCATATATAATTGTCACTTCCAGCTAATCCTCCTCTCAATTAATTAATTTTAAAATCAATATTATGTTTGACCTCAGACTCTATAAATAAAAATTGGGAAACGAAGTCAACTATATTTCGTGACAAACTAAGCCAGTCCTACAAAAATTGACCCCTGCCACTTGGTGATGGTCTGTAAGCAAACATTATTTGATTTATTTTGCATATATTAAGCCACTATTTTTAACCCATATCTGATATTTTTTTAAGATAAGCACAAATACTGGCCATTCTTTGAAACATTTATACTTGTAGTCGATTGCAGTAGTTGAGCATGGTCAGTTTTCAAATATAGCAATTGATTGCTGAGTTTTACTTTAAAATCTATGAGATGTCACTATAATTCTCGTTCGGATTTTAATCAAAACTCAGTCTGAATATTAACTGCAAGTATTTGAACGGAATTTTCTTTAAAGAAGAATTTTAATCATAAATATATACTAATTATTTATATTTACAGTTACTGTAACAGCCATTTGGATGGTATGCACTAATTAAATGTTTGCGTAATATATCTTAATCTGAATCAATCTAATTGAATATAAGCTCTACGTCTGATATGACTAAATTAAATAGTCTGTAGTCTACCGACAAAATTATCCAAAACTAAACCAATATTATTAATAGTGTTGACTCTAAACTGGCGTTCAGTTTAAACAGAATTTTGTTGAATATTATATAAAATATAAATATAGAGAACAAGATTTGAAAGATTATATTTGGAGAAAAAAAAGTCAGATTTCGTATAAAAAATTTTATATAAAAAAAAGATTGAATGAAAAATTCAAAAATTGACACAAAATTATAGCTTTTTTATATCGAGACGAGACGACGAAATCCATCAGAAAAGTCTCACAAATTTTTTTTCTGGTGTCAAAAGATAACTGAAGAATATATATAACTTATATGAAGACCAATATATAGTTCGGATCAGAATTTTATCGTCAAATCATACCATCAGTTATTAAAAGTGCTTATCATTAGAAGCGATAATTTGAACTGAACTCAAAACTATTTCTTTTGAGTAAAATCAAGATTTTTTTTCTTATTTTTATACCTGATTTCTGGCATTTATTTTCTTTTTATGCTTTTAGATAATGTATAGAAAGACAAATTATGTAATTAATAAATTGATAAGGCTAATATTTACTTTGGACCAAAACACTGTACAAATATTCTAATCATTAATATTAAATAATTGGTTTTACAGTTATTTTGTTGATTAACTGGCTATTCGTGTTCTCTGCCGAGGCCTGGACTCAACATTTTCATTACGGTTTGCAGATTATAATCGGAAATAAATTTTATCTTTACTTCTATACACATATGAAATAAGTGCCAATTCATCCAATTAAGCTAACTTCACATTGGATATCTCATTAGCCGCCTGGGTGATAGGAAGGAAAGTATCAGAATTAAGTCTAAATAGTTAGATGAGCCACACAGTTTTGAGCTGTATTTTGGCTACGATTTGTGCAGTAAATATGTGAACCAATTAGTGATTTGTCTTTTTATTTCTTCGGCCGATAGATAGATATACAGTACAGTCGAACCTATAATTGTGAACACGTGTTCACACGACTTAAAATCGTCAAATTCAGGACCGTTTGTATTGCAGAGGTTACCTAGTTATATACAATCCAAGTGTCTATATGCAATTGGTGAATTAAAACTCAGAATCTTGTTCAAATTTGAGACCATGTTCAATTTAAGAGTTGTTCACAGAATTTTGAATATATCTTTTGAAAAGCTCCAAAACATAAATGGTGTAGAGTCAATTTTATTTGAATCATTTAAATAAGGTAAAATCTAATAGTGTCATGTATTTAACAGTAGCAAGCTTAATTGCTTTAGTTCAAAACGTTTTACGATGAAATTTGCCAAAATTTTCAACCTGTCCCAATCTAAATACGAAACATGGCCAGATAATTATATCATTGAACATCCCTGGTATAAATATTTTGTGATTCCATAAAAAATGATTTAATTTAAAAAATAAAACATATATTTAAACAGAAAAAGATATAAAATAAATATATTGTTTATGAAATCGGATGTCTTTATAATTAATTGATTTCGATTGAAAAGATTTTTCAGAAATTATTTTTTATTTTATTTAATCATTTATTTTCTTTATAGCGAAATGTTTGATAAATTACAAGTTTTTTCCAACAAAAACATAGGAAATATTGAATAATTATATTCAGCATAAGTTTCCTTAACATTAATTATTTGGTTTTTATGTATAGAATAGCTTTTGAATAAACTATTAGCAAAAGAATATTATATTTAGAAATAAATCAATAAAAGCCAACATTTTTATTGTAAGCAATTTTTTGGGTCATTCAGACAAACAAATATAAAAATAATTTTTTCCCTCAAAAACCTTCAGATTTTATAGAATTTTTTGTGCAGAATGTAATTGTGTTATGAATATTGAATTGTTTTGCAAAACTCTATCGTCATTATAGGTGTGATTCGTGATAAGACCTTACATAATATGGTGTTTAAAAACTGTTCTGGTCCTAGGCTACATTCCCCCTCGGCACAATTAAATTAAATTACTCTTAAATTAAATATTTAAAGATATAACAAAATATTAGCAAAAACTAAATTCAAACAAAAATTCAAACTATATTTCTATATTGAGAACATTGGCCAAAAACTTCACTATTGGCTACCTGTGTGGCCATGTAGTTCTCGGCCTCAACTGCTATATTATAGTCATTCCAGAAATATAGCTGTAATTTAAAAATTAATTTAAACATAAATCTTATGAAATTATAATTAATATTTTCAAACTTATATTCATTGCCGAAATGTTCGCACAGTTCGATCAGTTATGTAATTAAATGAAATAAATCTAAAGTATATTTTAGAAAAAGAAATAATCTGTCACTCAGTCGATACAGTCGTTACAGTCGTTACTCATTAATCTGAATTTAGAGTTGAGGCCAATATGTGAGGCCAGTTGTCGAGAGCACACACACACGAATCACATGTATATCTAATCTATAGGCCATTAATAAGCCGAAAACATAAGTGGGTGGAAGCGCACGCATTACATACCTGGGCTAGCATTATAAGGTGTGTTTCACCCGATTGCTTAGGCTCTGGATCACCTGTTTATACACTCGATTAAGATATTTGATCATTGGTTACATTCATCCGAGACTTATCTTCTTTATTGTCAAAACTATTAATTAGTTTTATTGTAAAACAGATTTTAAAAGTCTATTATTAAATAAACTGTTTTTTTTCAATTCTCGTTCATTTGATTTGTTATTGTTTTCGGTCACGAAATGTCTTTCTGATTGTGATCTCATAAAACAAACGAAACATTTTATTGAATTAATCGCTTTATAAAAGTCAAGTATAGATTGGTTTTGATTCTGTAATCAAACGTGAGTTAAGACAATAGGAAACGTGTCGAACGGATTAGAGCCTAAACCATACAATTAGTCACAACTTTCCACAAACGCATAGAAGAGAATAAATAAATTAATTATAATTATAATAATTAAATAATAAGCAGTTTTTCATTACAAGACATAAATCTTTTGAATGTAAAAATTATTAAAGGTTTTCAACCGAAATGTTTTTCAGCGAGATTTCAATGTTTAAGGAAAGAATTGATTCGGGGGAAATCATTATTTGCTGCAAATTTCAGAAATATGATCGACACTTATTTTTATCCATTTTTAAAGTATTACTTATTTTTTTGTGCAAATACTATACCTGTAATTACTTTGCGTTTTACTATACTTTCTCTCAAGTCATCCAATCGTATGGAAGTATAGATTTATTTTATTTATTTATTTTCTGTATTTTTAACACGAATTCTAAAGTAATTTTCAACAAATGGCTAATAATTATGAAATACTCTATGATTTTGAATAATTTCTTCTCCAATATTGGTATTAAGAACTGGTAATCGGTTTTTGAAACAATTACTATCTAATTAGTAATTACATAATATTCTTCTACCTTTCCTTTTATGTTCATAATTATGTGCTCTAATGAAAGCAGAAATTATTTAAGAACTGATTTTTCATATTTTTCTAATTTAATCTCAATTTTTCTGATTTGGCTGAAAAAATAACATCGAATACAAACGAATTTAAAATATTAAGTAATTTATATAATGTATATAATGATAGTTTGCATTTAAAAACCTTATCTAATTCATCAATGGCCATGGTACAGTACATACAGACACAAACGTCCCTACTTCTATATAATGCCGGGTCTAATACATTTAAAGCTAAGTTAATTTGAGTCAGGCCTGAAACAGTTGCAACACTTGAACTAAACCAGCTATACTTTGCGCACTAATATTATTTTCACCCTTACAAGAGTTATATCGAGCCTGGAGGTGAACATGGCCAAATATCGGGAATAGTCAGAACACTTTTAATAAAGAAAATACGTCTGAAATAACAGAATATTAGAAAATAATATAAAAAATATTTATTATTTCTTTGTCATTAAGACTGACAGTCAAAACAATCAACTCATTCACTAAACATAACTGAATATAATAATTATGACATACTGTTAGGTAAGGCCGGTCTATTCAGACACAGTTTTGTTCACTTCAGCAGCAGTTGTGCCCAAAATAACCTCAAAATTAATAATTTTTTTCTAATTTACTAATAGCTGTAAAAGTGTGCACAAAAATATCTCTGGTCTTTGAAATTATCCAAATTGTTTCACTTGAAATATCAGCCTTTACTGTATTAGTTAACAAATTATTCGATATAATTAATTAATTTAAAATTCAAATTAATTTAAATTATTGTATAATAACTGCTTATTAAATAAATCTAAAATTTAAATCCGAAATAATTTTAGCAAAAAATATAAACTCAAATACAGAGAAGACCAGAATAATAGCAGTATAAGTCTTAACTCCATTCCAAACCTAATTAATTATAAGTTTATTTAATTGAATCAAATGTAGAAAAATTTTTGAGAAATAAACTCTTCGTTAAGTTCTTTGAGACGAAAATAACAATTATTTTTTTTTTGAAGACAAGGAATGCTATGAAACGGAAATACTTAGTAAGTATGACTTGAATTATTCTGAATACAATTTTTTTTGTGTGAAATACGATTATTATTTGAAATAGTAGTTCACATATCATATTGAAGGGAATTAGTGTAAAACACGATCAGAATTATCATAGATATGGGTTAACGCCTCTAATCTTAAGAACAGATATTTGAATAATAATTGAATGAAGAGAATAGTATGAAAGGACTGAGACAAGCGTCCGGCCCAGACAATTAATCTTGATAACTAATACACTGATAATATCTATAACTTTCTTGCAGTTCATCCATATGTGAACCACTTGTTTGAGTGTTTATTCTTTTTGACTGATTTATAATAACATAGAAATGAATCAAAACTTCGTATATTTGTTGTGAGTCTTAATAATTCTGTTATTTTGAAATATCTCTTGTGTTATATGAGAAAAATTATTATTATTATTAATTTGCGTCAGTTTTTCATTTTGAAAATCTCTGTATGAATTTGGCAGCAGTTAAGACACGATTGAACTTTGCTTTTCTGATTGATCGCACATTTATTTCCTATGAAAGAGATGAATGATTTTGCTGTTTAGCCACTCATTTCATCCTCATATCAAACCGCAAGCACTTCACTCATTCTCAGGCCTAGACATCAAGACTTTATTTCTATCTAAAAAATTATTTATATTCAATCACTTTCTTCTAATAAATATCAGAAAAAATTATAGAAAATTATATACAAAACAGTTGTGTTTTAAATGAAATGTCAAAATAGGTTTCCCAACAAAACAAAACTTGTTTTTTGTAAAGATTTAAAAATAAGTTTTCAGTTTTCAGGTCTATACCGATGAATGAATGAGTAAACTATGCTTTTTGTTATTTCTAAGTTTATTTAGAAAATCATGAATAGATTGGATGAGAAAAAAATTGTTTGAATTGAATTTTAATCAAGGCTTAAATGTTAAGTAACTATTTAGTCGTCTTGTATATGAATGAATGGATTTATATTAAAGTTTAATCGATTTTGGATTTTCTTATTCAAAAGAATATATTTTTTTATGAATGAAAAATATACTAAACATATTCACTACTAATGTGTCTCCAGTTTTACTAAATATCTTAATAATTCATTTTTGATCACGAATTGAACCAATGATTATACAGTTTTTTCTGTGAATTATTATTGATTTAAAGCTATTTTCTATTTAAATCACTTAATGTTTTGATACTTAGGTAAAACATATTATGTTTAGTATTGAATTCAGACATTTATTATTTTATTCTTTATATTATTATTATTTTTGTTTAATTGATTTAAAAATCAAAATCGTTTTTCCTTGAATTGAATTCTGAATTATGAATAACTTGTTTGAGAAAAATCGTGAAAAGATTTATTTGAATCGAAACCCGAATTCATTTATTAACTCTTTTTATTATAATTCTTATTATATATTATTCTTTACGTTTAAATAGTATTATAATGATTATCATTATTGCATTAATTTAATTAATGCTTAATCTCAATGATCTTATTTCCTAATCATTGATAAATTTAGTGATTATTTTCATTTGATTTTGAAAATTATATGAAAAACAATTGGATTTAGATTTGTTCAAATGAAACGTGAAGTTTCACTTATCACGACAAATGGTTTTTGTTACTCAAATCGATGTTTTGTATTTAGATATCTGTGAAATAAAAGCATTCAATTGAACAATAGGTTTAATTATTTGAATTATACGTATATCTGCTTTCAATTCATTTGAAATAAATACAAAAAATTAGTGATTTTTATGTATTGTGAATAAAGTGAAATATTTTAAAGTTTTTCGTTAAGAATAAAATTAGATATTTTTTGCCTGATATAAATGTTTGATAGATTTATTGCAGTATTATATGAGACAAATGAGTTTAAAATGTAATCTAATTATTCAAAAAGAGCTAAAAGCAAAATAATGTTCAATTTTTGTTGTTATCGTAATGTTTCAAATCAAACAAGAATTCAAACGAAAAAATAAAATATAAATATTTTACTCTTTCACTGATTGTTAGCAATTCGTTAAACGAATGTCTCGACTAATGAATTCGTTTCACTCACTCTTATACTTGACATGAAATACAAGTTTACGAACAAAAATATTTATATAATAAATAATTTTCAATTTTATTTCGATTCAATTTGACTAAAATAAAAAATTCCTCAACAGATTAGTCAGAGATAAGGCGTTAAACAAACCATAACTGAATAATTGGACTGATATTTGTATTTTTAGTACAGAAAATAAGTTACACTTCATTCCGATGACTGCATCGAAAAATATTCTGCAAAAGAGTAAAAATATAATAACTTTTCGTTTCTATACAGAAAGTGAATAACTTTTTTTCTCTCTAAAAAAAATCCGATTCATTGCAAAGAAAAATCAAAAATCAGAACTGAAAGCAAAAAATACTTTGGATTGGAATGAAGTGGAAAAAAGTTAAAGTATAGCGAAGTTTACTTTAGTTTACTTTTTCTCTCCTAACAGTTTGATTGTTGAGATCGAAGTCAAGTAAAGCACCGAATGATGGATTGGCGCTCATTTATCATAAGAGCTGGTAGTAAATGGAGACTATGGTGACTATGGCCGTCACAGATATATCCTGACAGCACAAAAGCAATAGTAAGACCTCTTTTCAAACTTTGTCCACCGCTCTCGTGTCAGTTCCTCTTTTACGGCTCTTTCCGGCCAAACTTCACTCACGATTTCCTGTCTCTCTCTCTTACTCTCTCGCTCTCTCTTACAGAACTCTATTTCTACAAAAGCCTAAAAAAAATCTTTTTGAAAGAGTGAGTTGAGAGTCAAAACTCAGTGGATGTGTGACTCAAATTGGATTCGATGCTAATCTCTGAATGACATAATCGATTTCTCTCTATCAATACACTATAGTCCGGCTCTCTTTCCCAACTCATGTCAATGCATAGTAATGAGAGTCTACTCGACTCTACTCTCATTGTATTGATGTTTAGGTACAGTTAAATAGTTTTATATATATATCCGAAATACAAATATAAAAAAATAAAATAAAAATCAGATATTTTGTGAGAAATAATGTTTGACTTTGTATTGAAAAGGAAAGCATTGACTGCACGCTCGCCTTCAGGTCACAAAACATAACTTTTTCTTATTTTGTTTTTTCATATTTTCATTTTGAAGCCCGAACTGAGAATTAGTTCAGATTCTAACGAGTATTTTGTAGTTAAGATATTGACGTTAATAATTGACTCGTTATTAATATAAAGATAATAATAAGTTAATCGGATATTAAGCACAACAAAGCATAGAAAATGTTTAAACAGAAATACCTGTGCCCTTTTATCTAAACAATATCTTGATTTAGTTTTTGACAGCACCAGCTGTATATACGTGTGCTGTGCTATTTGAATAGGAGAATGGGCGACACCAGAATATAACTCATATGTCTATGGCTTACAATCCAAAGCTATGAGAGTTTAAAAATTATTAAGACGTTTAAAAATTTTTCTAAATATATAATAATTTATATTTTGGGGGAAAACAAAACAAAACAATATAATATACAAAACTTATATCAATGAAAAATGTCTTATATCCGCCTCCAGATGTATTGGCGGACTACGAACTATACTGTACTCGAGGTATAAATTATGGCCTCAGCGCTGAAAAGCAATATTTATTATTAGTTTTAGGCCTTTTCTGCGTGAAGTCTCTCTGCGTTGATAGGATAGGAAAATATGTTTTTGAAAACTTACTAAAACTTTAACATTTCATATATTAGGCATTGAATTATGTTATGATAGATAGAGAATAATGAAAAATTTGAGCTCATTTTCCGTATTTTCGTTCGTGACAACTCTGTTTGAATTTAAGACATGAGTCATGAGAGTCAGGTCCTGCTGTGGTTCCCTTGTGGCTCACTCTTGTTCGGACAGCACCGGGACGCTGGCACAGGCAGCAAAAATTCATATCTTGTTCCCGCAGTGCTGCCAATTATAAGAAAGTTAAGACAAGAACAGTATTATAGCTATACTTATATTTGCTTTTTGTCTAAAAACGTTTTGCAGTTTTACAAAAATTTACCTGAACTACAACAAAAATTCTCTCTCTCTTTCGATTCTGACATTGAATTATATTTTCCCGAAACAGAAAAATCTTTTGATTTAGTGCTTATTACGAACTCCATTGACTGCAATAAATAACAGTCAAAAATATGAATTTTCTGTATATATGTAAAGAGAGAATCTCTGCGTATATGATATGCACTAATATTTTTGGCCAACAGTAGAATCAGTACAGAAGTAAAGGCTCTTAAAGTCAACAGAAATAAAAAGGCGAAAAACTAACAGAAAATTTGCTCTTAAATTAACAATATTTCATAGACACTGAAAATTTATTCCCTTATTATGTTAATTAAGATCTAAACCACAATTAAAGGTAAGCCTAAAATGAGAAAAACAAATATATTATATATCATATCATAACTTCATTTAATTTTTTTTTCTACTTTTTGATGAATTTCTTTTTGCGGGCAATTTATTTATTCACTGTTTGTTTGTTTTCTCATTCTCTGAACTACTGATAATACTTATTATAGTTTTTTTTCTATCGATACTGAAGTCAAATATCTAATCGAAGAGTAAAGAAAAAAAATTACAGAAAGAATGAGAAAAAAAAGTTAATTTAGGAAAAGCCGAAAAATATTTTCATTACTTATTGGTTACACTTTATTCTCAATAATTTAGTGCTTTTTATGAAATTATATTCTGTTAAAGAATAAGAAGAGAAGAGAAAAAAAGATTATAAAAAATATGATTATTTTTTCTGAGCCGCTCTTCTGATCACTAGTCTTGAGCCCAGCCTTAGGCTCAACTCATAAAACTAGAGAACCGCCAAAAAAGACGGCAAAAATTTTAATGTACTTCGAGTATCAGTTTTTTAAAAAAAATTATTTTTTTAGACATCCATACTATATGTGCCTCATCTGTATGTTTGCGGTTAAAGCCTAACCACAGACCGATTTGGCATTTTTTAACACCATTTGCATTCTTCGTCAGTATATCATATGAGCAAAGATAATGAACAGTAGTGTTTGTTTCTTTTTTCTCATTGATTATATTTTTTTGCCTTAACTTTTATGTTGCGTCTGTGTGTCGGGAGAGTGCCGGTGCCGACCAGTGGTTATACAAAACCACATTTAAGCAGTAAATTAAGCAAAACTTTCTTTCTTTAAACTTATAAATATTTTTAAGCAAAAAACAAATGGATAATAAAAATCTGATTTATTTTATTAGTTGTCTCGCGAATGGGTTTTTGTAACTGAAATAACAACTGAATTGAATTCAGGAATTTCGGTGTTTAGGCGACGAATTCAGAATTAATGTTTCATAAATCTCATCTGTATTTTCAAGTCTCGCAAATATAGTCAACAATAAAAAGTAAAAGTATTGATAGCTTTTTCGATAATAAACTAAGCTTTCGTAAAACCAATAAACCGGTAATTTTTTTCATTTATTTTTTAACCTTTATATTAATCTGATTTAATTTAGTTAAGAATTTTTGCTTTCATAATAATAATTATTATTTCTATAAATTAGAAAAAAATGAGATTTATTTATGTTATCAATGAATTAATTAAATACAATTAACAGAAATTAAGTGAACATAATTGAGAGATTGCTTAAAGAATATAAACTAAATAATTAATTACATAAAGCGCTTAAAGAATATAATTTTAATCAGAATTTCAAAAAAATGATATATTTGTTAAGCGATAAGATAATGAGTAAACGGTTTTGAAGAACTGGATATTTTAACTATTCATAAGGGGATTAATAAGTCATATCTGAATAATAAATTTGTCTTCACTTTCCACTGTTAAGCACAAAATAAGGACTGAATATATGGAACAGTATTTAGATTTAGCAAAGATTTGATACTCTCTGTGATATACAGACTGTTCGCTCATATATTCTAACTTATGTGCGATTAGAAAGTGAGTTAACATCAGTCGAAAAGTGAACAACAATTGTCTGATATGTATATCGAGCGTCAGATCCAGTGCTGAATAGTGGCGAACACGACATATGGATTGGTTGGTGCGAGTGATTGTCGATATGGGATATCATTAGAGATCGGAATAGCGTTTAATCCTCGACTCTAAGCACGCGTTTAATGCTTCGCACCATTTAAACTGCGAGATTGGCAGTGGGCGCACAGTCATTAACCGGGGCTTTTGTCCATCTGTTGGTCACTCGTCTATAGCCAGCAATTTTACCCTCACTTTATTTCGAAGCCTCAATCACTCTCTGAGCTATAGATAGGGTTATAACAGCAGAACAATGCAGTTAAACAGCATAGCTCTCAACGGCCGGCAATAGCCATATGAGAGACCATTTAAAGATATATCAGCAAAACTAATGGACCGAATTCGCAGTTGACTGCTGTATAGGCGTAGCACAAGTTGAGGCCAATATATCATTTCCAATGGAGAATGTGTTGTGATATTCGCACTACTCATATACAACAAAAGTATACACAACTAAAACGCTTTACAACCCCTCAACCCCTCTCTTCAATCTCTGTATCTCTGGTCAAAAGTTTTTCGACATTCACTTCTCTAATCAGTTTTTATGTGAATAAACAAAAAGAATTTTATGATCACTGTATGCGATGACAATTCTGGTCATCTCGATCATCATTACTGTCATATTCAGGTACTCTATCTTTCAGTAATACATATGAGAAAAAAAATACAGACATATCGACAGTCAGAAAAAGATGGTCTCATTCTTCAGTTTTTTAGTCGAAAAAATGCAACTTTTTTTCGGAAGCTCTCCTTTTCACACACAGGCCTAGCGTTATGCCAGACTGATCCCAACCAATACCTTCTGGCGCACACCAGACCATACATAAGCATCTGTGCTGTCACTACACTGATTATTACGGCCTCAAACTGTGCATCGAATAGAACATCGATTATAAGTGTTTGCTATTATTTACTATATCTATAACTAACTAAACATAACTAAACTCTTGTTAGTCTTCGGCATAAGAATAGAAAATATGAAAGTTTTTATTTTTTCTAACTTTGTTTCGCTCTCTCACACAAATGATTCTCTCTCTCTCTCTCTCTCTCTCTCTCTCTCTCTCTCTGCCT
>JAQIWA010000259.1:0-39339 GCA_034693305.1 Eueremaeus valkanovi | reverse complement strand
TCGGAGACAACAATACATTCAAATCTAATTTCTCGGCAATCAATAGAACAAAGCTTTTCGTCGATTCGTATGAATAGTCCAGAACTGACGAACACTTCTTATTATAGGCATCTCTGAGACTAATGTCTTTCAAGTAGAGATACTTTCCCTCCAGATTACCACTGATGGCCAAATATAATGTTTCATCCGGGTAATAAGCTGTAAACATATAATGACTTCCCTGTACACTATAAATTATCTAGTTCAATTAAACTAACCACCAGCTGGATAATCTGATCTTGCCAATGTCTTCAACATATTGACCACTTTCTGTCCGTTAGGCATACAAGCAGTCAATGTATCCGTGTCTGCGAATATAGCCGGGCCCGTACAAGTCGGGTCATCTGTCCATTGTTCTAAAAATGTATAATTGTTTGCATCCTTTCCCTCGCACTGGTCTAATGTTCCGATTTCTAAGAAACTGATCCTTTTTTCTATAAAATAGTAATATTTTTCAACTTTTTAAATATTTTTTACAATGTTGATAAATAACCTTGCTTGTTATGTACATTTGCGCTGATAGAAACTGAAATATTCAATTAATAATAAAATATTTCATAATAAGTACAAATTATTTTAAATACATTTAAAATAAACTTTCAACCAAGATGCATAGAATTTCCATATCTTACCAAGTGAAAATGATGCCATTATCAGTGTAATCAGTTGAGTATACATTGATATTAATATCATTTAAAACTTAATTTAAATAACTTGTAAATAATTATAATATTTATCAACTTTTATACCCAAATTTATAGTTCAATAAACTCGTTAATTTTCAAAATTTGTGGTTGTAACATTTAAAAGAGCTCAGTTCATTTGTCAATAAATTTTATTTCAATAAACTAATATAAAATCTGATTTCTGCTAGAAATGTGCAAGCTGGATTTTAACATGTGCAAGCTGGACAAGGGCATTGTAAAAAAATTGAAATTTCAGATTTCTCAAAATTCCTGTAGTAGTAAAACAAGCTGAAAAGTTAAATGTTATCACCACTTTCGTAAACTCCCTGAGCCCTCCTGTTTCAAATGAATTGAAACGAAGAGTTGAGTGGAATAAGAATTGAAAGTAAGCAGGGGTTTGAAGGGAATTACCTAGCCTACTCCAGCCATTTCCAAGCCTACAGCCATCCTATAGCCTACTCCAGTAATTTTCAAGCCTACAGCCATTTTCTAGCAAATCCAGCCGTTTCCGAGCCTACACCTGCCATGTCCTAGTCTACTTCAGCCATTCAACTTTTTCATCAATTTCCCACAATTTCAACATTTTCATCAAATTTCCACAATTTTCTCTACTTTCTCATCAAATTTCGACCTTTTTCTCTACTTTTCCATCAAATTTTGACAATTTTTTACATCAAATTTCCATCTTTTTCTCTACTTTTCCATCAAATTTTGACAATTTTTTACATCAAATTTCCATCTTTTTCTCTACTTTTCAATCAAATTTCCATCTTTTTATGTAATTTTTTAATCAAAGAGAATAACACTACTTGAGTAAAAGTGTTCAGAATTTTATTAAATTATAACCATGATTAGAACATACAATGAGAATAAAAATTATGCAAAAATTTTTAGACTAGGTTAAGTATTTTAGGATCTATTGACAATATGCACAAAAATGTTACAAAAATTCGCATAATATTCTTTTTTATAGAATATGAATTATTTTAATCCTCTGTTTGAACCGTTTACACAAAAATGCACAAGTTTATTTAAAATAAAATTTATTGAAGTAATGATGCGATCGTATTTTGTCCAAAAAAATCATCTTTAGTCAAAAAACAATGTGTTAGCAAGAGAGTTTCAGAGATATCTCTTCTGATTAATGTATAGTATTGAATGAGCTATAAAATAGACCCTACTTTCACTATGAAACTCTTTTGCTAAAGTGTGCAAAAATGTATATATTCATTTTAATGAATGTTTTATATCACTTGTTATCAATCTATAATAATTTTCTTATACAAAAAATATTAACATTTACTTGCTTTAAAAGGATATTTTGGAATTTTTCGAATATCTCATTTACTTTTTATTTAATTTGCATTTCAATTTTGAGAAGGAAAATTGATCCTGCTCAAAAATGCTTACATTAATGAAAATTATTTTCACATTATTCAATATTGTTTGCCTTACTAATCATCTCTATAGCATCCTGTTTTGATTTCATGATGTTGAAATTGAAACAGTGCCATGCTCTTTAATCGTAAGGTAAATGAATAAAAATATTTGTTGAGAACTTTTAACAAAAAGTTTTAATTAAAATATTTAAATAACATTCTATCGCACTATCGCACCAACGCCTTTCGGGGGACACATCACCTGTCTTATAAATTGCTGGCAGTATTTTCAACTTGAGGTGCCTGTAGTGCTACGACTGAGACTTGGCAGGACATGTGACACAGTCATCAAATCTTGCCTCTCCGGGTCAAGGGCTCGAACTCCAGCTCTCCAGCTAAAAGTGGAGCACTCTTACCAGTGAGCTATTGGGGTGGTTTGATGATTAACATATAACAAAAAATATTTAGTTTATTTATATGTCTTTGTTTTCAACAAGATGCAATGAAATGTTGATAAGTTCTAAACTATCCTGAACTTTAATACATCCAATTATATGGTAATATTCTATTACTAATATATAATCTATTTTTAAACATTTTTCAATCGACTCATTCGATTGTTACGCAAATTCAGATAAAATGTTAGATAAATGTTTGCATTGTATTGTATAATTTGCGTGGATACAAATTAAGTCAAGTCAAGTCCAATCATTCCAATTATAAATCATATAAAATTAATGATGCAGGTTGTTTATTGTCTATCAATTTAATTAATTGCTAAATAATTTACTTAATTCTCAATAGAATTGTTGTTCAAATAAGACAAATAAAGATTTAGTGAAACTTTAGTAAAAACCACACTATTGTGTAATTTTTCATGAATTAAGTAAACATCAATTTGAATATACCTTGATATAATTTGAATATATTTGAATTAGCATTTAATACAAATTCCTACTTAAATAAAAAAATAAAATTCACAAAAGATTTAAATATTTAGTTATTGCATAGAAACGAATTTCATTAACTAATTGGCCACAAAACAGGTATTTTATTTTGCAATCATTTCTCAAATCTGGCTTAAATCGAATGAAAAAGTCTAAAATTCAAATAGGCTCAATTTTGTTCTGCTCAAAAAGTTCAGAAATACTTTTTTCATTAAATATATATCAGAGATAGGCAATGGGTCCGACGACAGGGGGGTAAGCCAAAATTTTTGGACAGGGGGTACAGGTAGGGGCGCAGATATCGGTACAGGTAGGGGTAAAAAATCGACGTATAAAAAGTGCAGAAAATGCAATATCACGTTAAAACGCGTGTAAAATCACACTGTTCACATTTTTACCATGTTATATTATAGAAATGATCAATTTTTTTCGAAAAAAAATTTTTCCAACAAAAATATATTTTTTAACTTTTTAAATACTCTATAACCGATTTGAGTGAGCTGATTTTTTATCGCTATTAAATGTGCACTTTTTACCGATAAATATACACTAATTTTATCGATTTCATGCACAATATTATATCTAATTTCGGTTTTAAAAGCATTAAAAACCTAACCCTATTAGACCTTAACCTTATAAAACTAAAAATAATGAGTTTCTACAGTACACTCAAAACTATTCTATTAATAGTATAATAGACTAATATAATAGAAGTCATTCGAGGAGTTTTCTAAAGGCAATAAATGAACAGATTTACAGTTACTTACATTGATTGAAAAACTTACCCAAAATAGTCAATGAAGTAATGACCGCCTTTTTCGGGTAGGACGGTGTGTTCGAACCATTACAGTGAGATAATCTCAGTTCTGACTCGTGTCTGCCATCAGTCAAATCGATTTCAATTGATTTGCGAAATTGGTTTTCCTTAATCTTCGTTAAAACAATGGTTGGCTTTCTATTCATTTTATGTATGTTTTCTCGCGATTTAATTATAGAGAATATTCTCGCGTACAGAACGAACATAACCAGAAGTGGTGTCAAAAACATTACAGTTATTGTGGACCGAAATCCAAACGACAGCATAAATATTGTATCACAAGATTCCGAACGAAAGCCTGTATTCAATATAAATAAAGACATGATTTTAGTACTACTGTACTTGTTATCATTGCTTTATAAAGCATCTTGATAAATCTAAAAATACTGGTCGTATAAAAAATATAAAAATTCAATTTCTTTGTAGAAAATATTATATAAAGAATGAAAATATATTTAATAAAGAATTTATTTTCTATTATCTGATAATAGGCTTAATTTTCCATTAAATAAAATATTAAAGTATTTTATATTTCAAAGCATACGAATCAATACCTAATACCTACACAAATATTTGCGAAACTATATTTGACGCTAAACTTAGCAGAAAAATTCACAATTTTCTCCCCGATTCAAATGAATAACTTTAACTAAATTCAATTCAATATGAAAATGAACTCATTTCATATGTTTGGAAATATTTATTATATATTTAAATAATACATAAATCTAATGTAATTCTGATCTTGGTGCTATTGAAATCGGGTTCATTTGAGCTATCAATATACTGTAGATCCAGTAAAGTTAACACAGGTACTATAGATAGTGCACTGATCACATTAACTTGAATTTGAATTGTTTGCTATTGTATGTGAGATACTCTCTATTTATTCTTTACTCAATTATCTTATATTTACTTTTATTTCGGCTTAAGTTCTGTCACTTTACTGTCAACTCTCAGTCTATCTCTACTATCACTTAAGTCTCAATTGTCTCCAAACATGTCCAACATTTATGTGTCAATTGCAGTAACAATTAGATTAAACAGTTTGAAGAGTTAAATAAAAAAGATACTGAACTAAACATCTTGCTATGTTTCCGCCGATTGATTTTTTCATTTACCGAAATTGAATTTGAGTTTGAATTTTGATAACTGAGTTGAGATTTTTCAAACCACAAGTGTTTGCGAACTTATTTCGAATAAATATATTAAAAATAATTTAATTTAAATTTGTATTAAAAGAAATTTACTGTAAGTTCGCAAATAATTTGTAGCAAACATAGCGCACAGTTATGCAAATATTTGCAAATCAAAATTTTAACTGTTTGTTCAGTTAAATTGCACTGCTTCTATTTGAGTATACACGTAGGAACAGAGCAATTTGACCTGGAGCAAAGAAAAAGAGCATAAAGAATATTATTGAGGAACACCTTGTTAAAATTCATAAAATTTGACTTAGCCTTCAGCGTTCATGTTCATTTTAAGAGCTCTGTATACTTAGTCATTTCAGGCAAAATAATTCTCAAGAATATCAAGGAGAATTGGCTTCGTTAACTGAAAAATTGTTATCTAGTCTTGCAAGTATACAAATCAAATGTGACCTTTACACCTTTAAGCCGATGATATTTTTAATTCCATTCAACTTTTTGTTCACTTATGCGTTAACGTAGTTATGAACCAAAAATATATAATTCTGGGAATAAAATGTTTGATACATACCTTGACAACTGATGCTTGAAAAATATGCACTGAATATAATTATAGGTAAAGTCCAACAAAATAGTGAAACCAAATAAATAGTTCGCTTCAGATGTGTTGAATAGAATATTGAAAATCTGTTAAAAAGAAAATTTTTGTATCAATTTAATTGTCTGACTAATGAAAAGCTTATAAATTGGTTTAATTTAATTAATTGATGACTTCATAACTAAAACTATTTATTCACTAATGACTTATCGTATTCTACATTATTTTCAATGTTTAAACCGAATAATTATACCAATTATTAAGTAAATGACCTCATCTCTAAACTTATCCTTAAATGTATCAGTATCAAATGCTTGATTATAATAATTTACAAAAACATAATACCAATAATAATAAAACTTTAAGCTTGGTTACATCTGATTAACAGAAAAACTAATTGTTGGGTAAATATATGAAAATTAGTCAACTTTTGCGACAATAATATGCAAATGAATTAATATATTTGTAAATGATTTCAAACATTAAAACAAAAGCAAAATAAATAAAAATTATGTAAATATTATTCTTCAGAAAACATATATTCTTTTATGATTCCTATAATTCTAAGAAAAACAACGCTCAGGGATCCCGGAGTTGAAACAAAAATGATCTGTCTCCTTGTATAAGGTTCAAGGTGGTCTAACCATAACCTTTAGCTAAACTCATTTGGAATTAATTCAATTCAATTGATTCGATTGAAAAACTGAAACAACAACTAAATACTACATTGCTACAAGAACATGGTCTGGATATTGACTAAGTTATCTTAATGATACCAACTTGATAACACCGAGTTTGAACATAGTATATGCCGTGCTTTGAAATGATCAATACTTGTAAGCTCTGTTCAAACTCTTTATAATTCTGGTCGACTCGACAACTGTTTTGTATGAAACAGATATAATATAAATCCTTTACCGATAATGTAATGGATTTGTAGTTCCCCTGTAATAGACTAAAGCCATAGCCAGCAGATGAAGTGCTGATGCGACTAAAGAGGATAACCTGAAGATCTCCAGCACTAGTAGTGAACACTTATTGAATATATTAATATCGAATACTTGAGGCAAATATGAGTTTATTAGTAAACCGATGCCAACAATCAAACTGTTGATGGCGTCAGTTGTGGCCAAATTCAATGATAACCGAAATATCGGAGACTTATCCCGACATTTGATATTAGCCCCAATCAGAAGCATTGAGTTTAATATTAAGCCGAATAAACATCCTTTCAATGGATTTAAGAAAAAATATTTTTGTTAATCGATTGAAAGCTTAATAAATGAGATAATCAAAGATCACTGATCTGACTGACCTATAAGTAGTATCGGGCACAAATATTCATACAAATACGACACATCTTCTCTTACTGTTATATTTATGCTCTTTATAAAAACTTCAATACTATCCGGATCACAATAATTCATAATTTCCTATTTGGTATACTCGAAAGTACTGCAGAATCGGTACTGAATTCAAAAGATTTATTCTTTCTTTGCTTTATATGCGAGCAATCAATTGCTGTGATTCTGCGCTCAAATTAGTCTCTATTCTGTATATCAGTCAATAAGAGTCCATAAAAATTAATAAAATATTCGTTTACTGACAATCATTCTTCAATTTTCATACGGGTAATCATTTTTCATATTTGATCAGGTTATTATCAAATACTGGACATACAGTAAGCTTCGGACGTAATTCTAGTAATTCTAGTAATTCTTAGAAAAAGTTACACTGATATGACTGTAATTGACCGTGGGTAGAAATATGAAGAAATGTGCTCAGACTTAATCTGAAATAGAGTACAATCTAAGAGTTAAAGTGAAAATATATTGTGTAATAAAATATAAGTTATTTTCATATTATTTAATATTTTGTTTTATTGCGAAAATACTTAACTCATTTGAAAAGAAGAATTCGTTAATTAACATGGATTAACATGGATCATGCTGTACATGCTCAACTCCTACGCACAAAATATTGGGTAATTTTTCTTAACCAAGATGATATGTACAATATAGGTGATGCAAAACTAGGCTATACTTTAAAATTCATATATTTATGTGAGGGTTAAATAAATTGTCATGGTGATTTCATTAAAAGCATTGCTTAAGCATACAAGCCTTTGAATTAAACTACTGGCAGCTGCTGACTAAAAGAGCAAACCTGCACATTTAAGCTTGCAAGAATTCCATAGGTTAACTTGCTTATATATTGTTTTTACAAAACATCGCAATAAATTCCAAAAATAAGCCTGGTTACTCTACTTAATTAGACCCTACTTCTAACTTACTTGTTAGTCTAACCTTTAGTATTCTTTTAATTGACCCATATTCAAAAGAGCCTGTTCCAATGAATTCAGCTGAATCTCAAATATTTTTTTGGTTTTAATAACAAAATATATTTTTTTAAAATAATTTATTGAAACAAAAGTCAATTTTTAAATAAAAAATACATAAAATTTTTGTTAAAATCTAATTAAATACTAAATAAAAGTTAATTAAAATCTCAAAAATATTTTTATAAAATCTGTTTAAATCTGAATAAATGTAAATCAGGTGAACAGTAGTCCGGATGCAATTCATTCGTTGGAATTTCGTTGGCTTTGAATTTGCTTTCAGTTAACTGTAAAACAAGATAGAAATCAGAACTCAATATAAATATAAATAAATACAAAAAAAATATACAAACTTTAAAAAATCTATCGATAAGTATCTGTTTGTCATCCCTTTCCTCATATGATAGCAAAACAGTCGCGCCTTTAGATGAGAGCCAAACAATCGTATCGTAAAGTTGTTGAACACTCTGTCCATCAGAACAATAATTAAATAAAATTAAACTCAATTATAACCAATCGGTTGGATATAAATAGGAAAAGCACTCTAATTGAGCCGACACAGACCCAGAACATAACTCGGACAGTAATCAATGCAATACTATTTTATTTCTCATTAAAAAGTTGAATAAAATTATAAAATATATAAATGTTTTTGCATTCAATCGATTTGAAAGTAAAGACTGTTAGCCTTCTAGACGATGTCCGGGTCGTATTAGTTTGAAATTGGGAACAGGCTGGAAACTGCACCTAGCATAGCATAGGTGACCTAGGCTTTACCATGCAACTAACTTAATCGGCTCATTATTTGAGCTACACATTGAGCTAATGCTCAATTGAATGGTAAGACCAGACAAGACAAGACCAGACCTGTGGGTAATAAAGACAATCAGAAACGAGTATATAATTGATTCGATCCAAAGGCCAGTCAAAGAAGTCTTCATTTCGTGCATTCAATTCATTCCAATCAAACTCTTTGACCGAAACTCTATCACTGATTAAGTGCTTATTATTGAAGACATTTCTGGCCATAAGTTGCAAACAATAGGACAGATCAGTGATTATGACATCAGAGCCAAGCGTTGCACTCATGAGACCACAAAATCCAGTGCCGGCGCCCAACTCGACCACATGTGCCGACTCCAGGCCTAACAGACGGCTATTGTGGTCGAGATATTTGGCCAAAAGGAGGGCCGCATCCCATACAACGCACCCGACGTCGCCCACAAACTTCTGGTCTATACTTAAAACCGGTTCCGACGGAAGACTGTCCACAGATATGTTGCGCCGGAAATAGCCTTCACTTGACTTGTCCTCAAATAATGACATTTTAAATATTGTCTTATTTTTTGTTTTGTTTTTACACTTTGTTTACTATGTCTTCAGTTTATTCATAAAAACGCGTTAACTGTATATCAGATTTATATTGCATTCAATATGTTTTTGACATTCAGTTAATCTGTTTTCTAAAATAAAATTATTATTATTATTGTATTTATAAGCAGTTTATGAATGAAAGCGTAAAATACAAACTAATCCACGTATGATAGATACGTATGAACGTATAATAGCCTTATTTTTATCCAGATTATTCAATATTTGCCTGATTTAATCTAGCAGGCTTCTTAAAAATTGGTTCCGGGCGATATATAATTGCACCCTTCCATAAATAATGATCTGATATGTTGTTTACATTCACTTCATTCAAGTTTAGGATAAATATTGGTTACGTAACTGTCAAACGAGCTCTACTCAAGTTTGTCTCATTGGCTACGCCTCTGCACTGTCTGTACAGCCTGTGCTCACTGTAGTGCATGAAAGAGTCTGGCTATCAGTCGTGTCATTCATGCATTGGCTCTAA
The DNA here is from genome assembly GCA_034693305.1 of Eueremaeus valkanovi. Lineage (NCBI taxonomy): Eukaryota > Metazoa > Arthropoda > Arachnida > Sarcoptiformes > Eremaeidae > Eueremaeus > Eueremaeus valkanovi. Next base: position 29,529 of record JAQIWA010000259.1, on the reverse strand, counting down.
TTTCAAGCTTAAACTGACGATCACTTCAATCATTGCTTACCTTTGAATGCATTTTCATTATATGTTTTCATTATTTGATTCAAATATGAGTTAAATGTGAACTCAATTCACGTAATCTTTAATTGCATTTCATTTTTTCGATTCAAATATTTTTTGAACTAATTTTTGGCCGAAATGTTGGGATTGGAGTCATTAGGTTTCGGCGATTTGGCCAAAATGGACAAAAGACAGGTCAGTCTAGAACTGAATGATTGCTGAATTGATAATTGAAGTAATGATCGCATGTATTGGCGGAACAGCTGTTATACCAAGTGCTCAACTTTGCAATGATTGTGTCGACGGCTCTCATGATATGGAAGGGTCTGATTGTGCTGACCAACAGTGAGTCACCCATTGTCGTAGTGCTCAGGTATGTGACAGACCATACGTACCAATAGATAGCCAACACTTATACGTCTACTCATTGACCCAACCAGTGGTTCGATGGAACCGGCATTCTATAGGGGAGACCTACTCTTCCTGACCAACTATAAAGAGGAGCCGATCAGAGCCGGCGATATTGTGGTCTTCAAGATCGAGGGCCGGGATATACCTATTGTGCACAGAGTTCTCAATTTACACGAAAAGTATTTGAATTTTGTTTAGATTTTTGTCAAAACTTTTCTGACATTTGATTTGTTTTGCAGAGAAGACGGATCAGTGAAGATACTGACCAAAGGAGATAATAATAGAGTACACGACAGAGACCTATACGCAACCGGACAGAGATGGCTCGAGCACAAGGATATAGTGGGCAGAACGCGGGGGTTGGTATTCATTCCTTAGTTACTGTAGATTCTGGTCATAAGAGTAGGCATTCAATGCTTTCATTCAAATATCGATTATTTTCTGCTAATTCTGAGCCAAATATTATTTGAAAGCATAAACTGACGGCTCTATTGACACAGTTATCTATTATTACCGGTAATACAACTCTTATAAAACAATTACTTTATTTGTATTGTCTGACCCATAGGTACGTCCCATATGTCGGATACGTAACTATACTTATGAATGATTATCCGTCACTAAAAGTAAGACAATATTCGGCTAATAATTGATTAGAAATTATTGAAAACTAATTATATATTGATTTCTAACCAATAGTACGCAGTCTTGGGATGTCTCGGAGTCTTCGTTCTCATCCATAGGGAATGAGTGGACAGTTAGTCCGACTCTAACTCTAAGAGAGCTCTTATTTATGTTTTGACAATAATTTCTATTCAATTATTTATTTTCTAATAAATTATATTTAAATAAAAAATATTTTTATATTTCAATGTCTGTTAGAGTTCTTATTCAAATCGCATTCAATGGGTATATAGTTTTGGCCACTAATAGGTCAGTAGTCCTCTAAAGGGGGTGGAAAGTAAAGGTAAGGCAGGAATGGACTTGTTATGAATGCTTCAGAAATATTAAATCTGAAAAATTGAGCTCAAGTCAAAATAAATGAAAAGCGAGAAAAACCCCATTTTCTGCTGCTTTGCTGACTACCTGTTCCGTCAGTTTGTGCACAATTGCATTCATTTCTATTATCTATTTCTCAATCACTAAAAAGTTACACAACATGTATGAACAGACCCTGTTTATGACCCACACTTGTTTAATGACAGTGTAATGAGGTGGGTAAATTCTTAAAGCATGTTAGGGGTTATCCATGAATAGACCCCGATCTCAATCAAGTGTCACATTTGTAAATATTGACGTAATTTGTTTGAAACCACTTTTGATTTTATTTGAAGTTTTTTTTTTCTGTTTATGCATTGATTTTTGAATACAATATTGAAAACAGTTTTAAAGCATTTGTTTTAATTATATATTGTTTTGTTTTATAAATATTTTATTCACTGTTTTAACGAACAAATAATGGAAAACAATAATAAAGTTCTGCCAAAATGTGTGTCAATACATGTGAAGAGCAATGCATTGAAAGTGCAAACAATAGATTGCAATCAAAGACTGAATTCAACGCAAAACTGCTTAAAAGATTGGTTCAAATGTTCAAAGTTTGAACAAAACTGCTATAAAACGTATCCAGACTTACAGTCGTTCAAAGATCACATGAAATACAAACATCAGAACCAAAAGTTTTATTGTATTTACTGTCAGCGCATTCCTAATAAAGAGGTAAATATTTCTCATATTTTATCCGTACTATTGCATCAGTTGTAAATATGAGCATGCTCAAATGAGGCCATTCATATACATTATGTACAATTTTGACAGCTATTAAATCGGCTTAACTAACTAGGTCATCTTACAAGTTAATGCTACACAAGAGTGAAAATAGGAAAGTAATGTCTGTTCTCTGTCTTGTTTTTGAAGCTTCATGCTCCTTTATGTCCTTGCTCATTATTTATTTTTTGCATCAAGTCTAATTTGAAGAATAATTCAAAGTAGGGTAATTGAAATTGCCTTCAATTCTGTGAACTGAACAACCTGTCGGATTGACAACAAAATACTTGACGTACTTTATGTCTGACCTAATAATTGCGTCAATAAATAAATATTTGAAATTGTTTTCATTTGTCTGCGAAAAGCTATGGCAACCAAATGTCAAACAAATAAATTACATGTTTTCCGCTTATAAGCCATTAATACTTTATAAGCCTTTTTATAAATATTTTACTCATAATAGCATTGAATTAATTTTAATATTCAATAAATTCATAGTCTTTTCACTAAAAAGCTGACAATTAATTGGTTTTAAGTTCAATAGACTTATTATTGCTCATTGTTTGCCCGTATTATACGAGACGTAATTTGTGGGCACTATTAGCCCAAAACGACACAAACAAATGGTTGAGAAATGAATAAAAAGTGATTTTTATTAAACAATTATTTGAAAACAATTAAACCGTTTATAACGCGATTAATAATTATTTATAATATGAATAAATGTATAGAAAATAGTTTAGAAATCGTTTAAAGTATAGAAACAATTAATTTGAATCAATGGCTACGAAAAGTGTCCAAACATTGCCGGAAAGTGTCGTACAATTCAGGCGACACTCAAATGATTTTATGCCCAAAACTATAAGTTTGTATCAAAAGACCAGTTCCTTAGAGGAGAAGAAGTTGAAGCGCTTCTTCAAGTGCTCCAAGTTCAATCTGAGGACTGGCATGAAGAACGGCCAGTGCTTTGCCACCAAGAACAACCAGGATAAGTTTGGCAAACACCTGAAGCAGAAGCACATAAAACAGTTGTTTTATTGTCTCTATTGTTACCCAAATATTAATGTCGACGAAAAAAAGGTAACCAATCGGCCCATCAGTTCCCACACGAGTCCAGATATAAGACTTCAGTTCTGTTTTCACTTATGTTTTGATCTGTTTTTTGAGTTATTTTTTGTTTAATTTTTTTTCACTTTATTATTGTTTTTCATTTGAATAATGTTTTTGTTCTTCCCTTCCGTCCAATGCATATACAGATCAAAGACACGCATTCGGCCGAAGGTCTTATCGCTCACATGATATCGAGCCATAAGCACCGGCGCTATCAGTGCAATCTGTGTCTCTACAGAGCCATAACCGCAGAACACGTAGCTCTACACCAGTCCCTAATCCATAGCCATATTCTTACCGCAACTATGAATCACAAACAATATGAGGGAAAGTCGTGTCGAATCCTGGAGTGTCCGGCCATCTGTGCGGCCGCCGCCACCAAAATATTGGCCAAACCGTACGAACACTATGTGATGCATAAGAAGCCGCGCCTTAACGAAGACAACCATAACTTCCAGTGCCTGTACTGTACTTATATGAACGAATCCAAAGATGCAGTGGTCGGCCACTGCTGTCAAACTCATCCGGATTTTCATATACTCTACTATAACGGACAGGAAATCAGTTCCACTCAATCGCCAAATAGAGCCCAACTCTCGGAATTCGGTTCGCATTTGATTTGAATTGACTTTTATTTGTTTTTTATTTATTTAATACTTTTTTCAGTTCTTTTTCAAAACGAGACTTATTTTTATGTTTATCTCTGAAATGAAAATCGTTTCAAATGTTTGTCATTTTTAGTCCATATTTAAATCGGATTTTATTCATCCCTTTCCTCAGTCATGAAATTTATGTAAAAAATAGATATTTTTATCAACACTTATGTAAATTCAAGGCTGTTATCAGTCATTAAAGGATTGGCTTTAAATGAGAACATTTTCAGCACTTTTACTATCAGTTTATATACTTTCCGATAATATTTCCTCAAATTTCCTGTTTTTTGTTTTTTCTTTGAAATTAAACATTTTATAGCTTTTATTCAAATTAATTGAATATTTAATTAATTTTAATTATTATTTTGTATTGCATTTGAAATTTGAAGACATATTCAGAAGCATTGAAAGCATCGAAACCCAGAACAATATGGTTTCGTCGACAGCCGTAGACCCAGTAGATACTGATCCGAACGGAACGGTATTAAGTGGTGTTCACAACAAAGATCTGCAGAAATACGTCGACGAAAATGTTATCCACAGAACTAAAGAGCGGATCTCCAAAGTCCAGACCAAAGAGCAGTTGAAGTCATTGCCCAACAAACCATTGAAGACCGGAACGACACACAACCCCAATAATAAGCGTCGACCAGGCGTTGGCTTCGTTTCTGCAATGGCACCAACGATCCGGAACTGGAGACCCAATCAGGCAACGACCCGACCGATGCCCAAATCCAAAAAGGATGAACTGCTCAGAAGTCGGCCCAGAATTAGAACCTATGAATCCGACTCTTCTGACGCAGAGGTTCCGCCAAAAGTGGCCAAAACCGACGCTAAACGTCCGCCAACTGTCCCGCAGCCTAAACCCCAGCGCATATACATATGTCGATTGTGTAAAGGAAATGAGAAAGAGATGAAAGAGTCGGATATCACTAATCACCTTGCTATGTTCCATTACATCAGAAATAGAGAAAACGCTTTTTATTGCGGTTTTTGTAAATCATTCTTTGACTCCGAAAACGGAGCGGCCGTTAGAGCCCATCAAAAGACTGCTTGTGTTCGCAAACCCGCCAACAAATTCACTTTCAATGTCATCCAATTGATTGTTCCCAAAGATGATTACCTGAAGAGCAGATCCGAAGAGCAGACGGAGAACAGTAGGTCTGAAGAGAAGAAAATCAAATTAAAGCCAAAGAGATCTTCAATTAATCATTTGTCTGAAGAAGAATACCAACGACTCGGAGATAAACATTTGGTCAGATCTACTTCAGAGAGCAGTTCCGGTAAGAAGACGTCCAGAGATAAGCCAATGAAACGAAAGAACGAAGAAGTGGTTAAACATAAGACACAGAAAGAGAAGAAAAGTGAAAAGCATTCGAGCGATTCAGACGCAGATGTATTCACATCAGACAATGGATACCAATCCTCTGTTCCGGAAACAGATATGAATTCCGATTCTAATAATAGTCATTCCAAACGAAAAAGGGATAAAAAGACAAACAATAAGTCGATTCCAAAGACAACGACTATAGAAGTGGTTCCAAACGATTCGGACGAAGACCTGGATATAAGTGATAGCAAATCAGAGTTCGTTTGTCTGTTCTGTGAGAGCACTTCTGTCGACCACAAGACAGCTATGGAGCACTTGGAGACACACTTTCCTGAAATCGATGGCCGAACGGATGACTTCAAAGTGACCCGACCCGTGCGCCGATGGCTGAAGACGTTTGTCGACAAACAGATGACTCACTTCGAAGAGAGGACTGAATCGGATGATACGGACTATCGATACAAATGTCCGATTTGTGTAAGGATTGCGAAACTGAAAAAATTGGCGCCAAAACGGTATAAAACCTTTTGGGAACTGAGAACTCACTTCTGGGAACACACCTTTTGGACACCCATTCGGTGCACACTATGTAAGCCGGAGTCAGAGCTACCGAATTGCGATCATCTGATTGTCAAACACCTGAATACCAAACATCACGAGAGCCTCAACTCATCCGATAATAAATGGATTAAAGAATTGTTGGGAAACAAAGTGAAGAACGACTGCACTGTTGACCAGAGACGGGCACTGGGCGAAGAATTCATCGATAATATGCGCTATGAAGTGCTGGACAGTCATATCGAACAGACATTAAAAACGATTAGTGATAAGAATGAGTCGAAACTGAGACAAATGCATAAGTGTGCCGAAGGCGCGCCCATACCTGTCCTCAAGCGTCTGCCGCCACTCAACTATGCAGACATGGATATGGTTTCGGATTTCGTTGAAAGCGTTGAATCCAACCGAAGAAAGAAAAGACGAAACGAATCGCAAACTCAGAGACAACCACTCGATGTCTTAGATTTGGGATCCAGTAGTGAAATGGACAGCAATGATGAAACGGAAGCACCGGTTGTACCGCCCAATCGATATAAAAGGGTTAAAACGATCTTTGATGAGAGCGACGAAGATCTTGGAAATAATGGATCAAATGATGAGAGTCTGAGTGATATCGAAGTCATCGAAGAAATTAAGTCCAGAACTGAATCGCAAGAGATTTGTGTCGAAGAACCCGATAAGAAGTCGGCCGATGAAGCAGATGATGATCAGGAGGTCGAAGAGGAGTTCAATGAAATGATATCATGTAATACAATGTAATACAACTTGAGCTCATTTCTTGCAAATCTATTGGCCTTTGCTTTCAATACGTTTTGAATTATATTTTATTTTTAATTATTTTTTTTTTTTCTTTACTTTTATAGCAATACTAATGAAGACAAAGAAAGATCTGATCCAAAGCCTGAAGAGGAAGAAGAGAACGAAAAGCAAATAGAAAGTGAAGTCAACGCAACTGAAGACACAAATCCGTAAGTCTTTTCTCTTTTTGTTTGCTTTTTGTTATGATTTTTGTTTTAATTTTTTGTTTTGTTTTTAGTATTTTTGATCCAAAAATCGATGAAACTATAGGACGTCCGATCGCGGCGTCCACTCCTACCGGTGCTATCAAACGGTACGAGTGCGCTGAGTGTAGCGAATCGTTTTTGAATAAGAAAGAGATCCGAAACCATTGCCTGCAATCACATCCGGGTCTTCCGATTCACTTCAAAACACTTGTCGATTGAAAATATCATTTAATTATTGTTTCGTTTCTTTCCATCTGTTGTTCCAATCGTTTATAAAATATTTAAAGTTTTTTTTTATAATAAAAAAAATTGCATTTATTGTCTAAATATTTTTCTGTGCATTCATTCCAAACACAAATATATTAAAAATATTTTCTTTTTGTAGTCTTTTGTATCGATTGCTTAAAAAGACATTTCATTACTGTTTATGCGAATAAAACGATTAGTTTTTAATATAAGAACTCTATTTGAACTCGAAATAGCATCCATGCAGTCGGCAGTGCATTCCAGTCCACTTTTGCACAGTTTTATGACTTGTTTTGATACAGTTCTGGCGCAAACAAAGTAGCAAGAACAAATTAATGTTACCACTATTCCAGACTATTTAATCAATTTTAAAATCAAGGTTCTTGTCCAATATAAGATATCACCCTGCACATCTATGTTCGAGATCAGTATATTATTATAAAAGGCAATATGATCCGGATTACTTCGAGTGATATCAAGCTATACAGAGATCATATTCGTGGCACTAATGAAACAAATACTGCTATCTATTGAATGAATATATTTTGGATGTATTGACCGATAGATAGCATCAAATGATTCATAAGTTTTGTTATTGTTTTCTGCATTGCATTCAAAATCAAGTATTTTATTGTTTATTGACTTTTAGTTTGAATTTTATATTTATTTCACTTTTAATTACAATTGATTTCAAACGAAAAGTCAATTAAGTATTGAATTGAATAACAAAATAAAAAGTAAAACATATTTATTGCGAGAAATGAGTGAAAACACAAACAATTCAATGAAATCGTTTAAAATCCCAAAAATGAAATCAAAGCCGAAATCAGTCCTGAATTTGAATCAATTACTCGAAGACGAGAATGAATTCGAAGAATTCGCTTCAGAAGAATGGAATCAAACCATAGAAGATGTGCACAACTGGGACGACAACTGGGATGAGACCATCGATCAGATCAGTACAGAAGAGGACAAAGAGCTGAAGGAACTGATCGACAGAACGCTTAAGGATTTGAATCAAAATTGAATTCAGTTTTCGGTTTCAAACAATTAATTATTAAATGTTTTTATATTTGAATTCATTTCTGTTTTTAATTATTCATTGAATTTATTAATAAATAATTTCAGTCTTTGACACAAATGTGCGAATTGTTTGACATTTCTTACGTTTGAATTGGATTTGGATTTCAATATCACTTTATATTTCCGACAATTTATTGCATTTTATTAATAAATTTTTTTTCTTTTATTTGAATTGATTTTAAAATTTTATTTTTGTGTCGAAAATGATATGAAATTAATTGTGTTTTCAAAACCAAAACAGAATTCATATAATAATAGATATAATTAATAGAAAAGGAATTATAAGAGTAATAGAGCTGACAGTCATATGTGTCGAGTGATTGCACACATCTATCACTCAACAGATCCTACGCTTGAAAAGTGGCTAAAAGTACACCAACTGATCGGTCGGTAATTCCCATCGATTTGTTTGATTTAAACGATTCTGAACTGTAATCCCCGACCGAATGGATCGCATAATGAGTTGCATTCAAAACATTTCAATGAATAGACAAAACTTAAACTCATTGTAAACACAATTAAAATAATTTGCTTTTTATTGAAAACATTTATATTTCTATCGATTCCTCATTTGACTCATTGAACCCATAGTTAGAATGGATTTAATCGCTAACTGACAGACACTTATCGACTGTTAATATAATTAAGAAAAGCAGTCAAACAGTGAATACAGTATTGATATTCATATCAAATAATATCAGCGAATGTTTCAGAGAATACAAAAGTGTTTTAATAATTATTTTATTGTTTTTAATAATTTTGAGCACAATATCAATGCAATTAAGGATTTATAGAGAAATTCAAATACAATTAAAGAGAGATTTTGTGAAACATATTCTCATATAATATATAATAAAATAATTTTGAAATTGAATTAAAATATTAGAAAACAAAACAGAATTTAAATAAAGAATAAAATAATGGATAGAATCGGAAGAATGAGAACAACTGATCCGACAATCATCGGAGTCGAGTGATTGCAGGCGTCTTCAGAGCACACGCAGTACAGGTCATCGTCCCTCTGATGACATCCATATTTCTTAGCCCAACCACATCCACGTTCAGTCGATTTATCTTTTTTCACAATTTTCAGACATTTGTTGGAGGTGTCAGTGCCCCGGCACTCTGTCAATGGGGTTTTGTCTGCTCTGAACGGAATCACACACTCTTTGTCACCAATTTCTGATCGTCCGCATTGATAGCATAGGAGGGCATCGACTGAACTGAAACTCATTGCGAATACAATCATAAGAATTAAAGACTTCTTTGAAAACATTTTTTGTTTTAATGAATTCTGATTTCAATTAACAAATATTCAGTCGTTTTGTAGTTGTATTCGAATAAACGATAATTAAACTGAATTTTATTTAAATCACTAGTTTTTTCATTCATTTAATAGTTATTTCGCGCGATTTCTATCGCATTTAATTGATTTTCATTAAGTTTTTAAAAAATAGCATGGATAATTTTTCGACACCTGTCAATTATGGTTAGACTCCTCTTCCACATCCCTGGAAAGTACTAAATAAAATATAACTTACGTTAGATAAGCAAATAATTGTTAACTTTTGTTGATTCAAAAGAGAGTGAAAATGTTTAATATTTGAACAAAAGATAATTTAAATAGAAATTCGGGAATAAATGTCATTAATATTTGAAATAAATATAATAAGATATGAAGCGATAAAAGTGTTAATGCATTGCAATTGTAGACACGTTTCCCGAAGATATGTTCGGATAAGCTCTGAAACTAATGTAAACTGAATACAAATCATCGGATTTCGATATTCAATATTTTCATGTCTTCTCTAATAAATAATATCTATTACTGTAGAGAAACAAAAGGACTAAATAAGAGATAAAAATGTCTATTATTTCATATGTTCTTATGTTTCCATTAGAGACGACCCGATAGAGAATATTCCCCTCAGACTCACGCTTTCTGTCAATTCAAAACTTAGCAATCTATGGATTGAATCAAGCTAAAAAAGTCCAACGAATCCGTATAAACAAATGGGCTCGGGCTCCTTTTTATTTGCAGCCCAATTTCTGTTGCCCTCGAATAGCGTTCCCTTTAGTTGTGTGTAATATAAAAAAAATATATAAATATGCTTTCGATTATTCAATCAGAAACTTGTGTTACATTAAACTTAGCTCTGGGCCAAATAATTAATTATCGCTTTTATTATAATACTGTATTTTCACTTAAACTCGTTTCTAATGTCACATTAGTAATGTGTCTGACTGTGAGAATAAGTTCAACAAAATATGTTTTAGCTTTGATATGATTCGGGTGAATCACATGAATTTACTCCTTTCGCATAAAAGCAACAAAAAAATATTTATTCCTCAAAATCATCCAATTATTATAGAGTTTATATTTAAGCCCAAAAATAATCTGTTGAACAAAGTCTTAGAACTGCTTTCTGTTGAAGCTCTCTATTGAGTCGATTCTCTTCAAAGCTAACAAACATAAGAATATTTTCTTTAGTTTTTTCTTCATATTATTCTTTGCTTTTATAAGGCAGACAGTCGTAGACGAGTGCAATACCAGTGCACAATTCAATGGAGTATTCAGTTATAAATTAATACAGTATTGTATTTACTTTTATTTCTGTTCAAATGTCTATAAATTTTTCACAAATTTTTACAATAATTTAAGAAACGAATAATAAATACATAGAATAACAATAAAATCGCTATTATTTTTCAATTGAAAAAAATATTTGTTTTGAATAATATCTTTCAGTTTAATATTTATTGGATTTATTATTTATGTTTCGGAATATAACTCATATTTTGATATAAAAGATAGTCTCAACCAATCAGTCTATAAGAGCGATAAGTATTAGACAAACGATAAAAATCAGAATTTTCTATAAATATCCAAAAGAAACGATCGATTAATAAAACTGAGTATTATTTGACTTCACATTAAATATATATTTTATTGAATATAATATAATTCAGTCTTTGAAATGAATGTCAAAATTATATTACATATGAATTGAATTGAATTCACAAATAAAGTGAATTCAAAAACAGATTTTATATCACAAATGATTGCGTCGTCTCTTATGAAGAAAAAAAAAGGACTAGAATTTGAATAAGATTTTCATTTTTAGTAAATAATAATCAAAAGAATAATAATATTCAAAGAATTTCTACGAAATTCTCGAATTCTGTGCTCATATTCTGTATATTCTGAACATTCGTTTCGGAATTTTAATTCTAAAATGTCATTAAAAATGAAAAATTACTCAAATTTTTCAAAAAGTTCTTATAATTTGAACCAAAAGTCACTAAAACTTAATTATAATAATCGTGTTTATGATTGCATTCAATATTAATTCAGTGGTTATTCTCTTTCATGTCTTCCCTGGCCTTCATTAACATTCCAAACATAGTGAGCGCCAGTACTTTGTCGAAGCCATCCATTGTTGTCCTTTGAATCCATTTGGGAATTGTCGTCCGGGCCTATAGTTCGCACAAATATTTAGATTTCATTTGAAATTCAATGCATTTATTCATATAATGTATGCGAATATAGGAATGGATGCAAACCTGACTGAATCCCAGTCTCTGCAGAATATAGTCGACACCATAGGGCTCAATGTTCTTACCGGCCCAGGAGAGTAGGCGCACAGTAGGCTCTAAATGCCAAACCTATTATAACATACAACAATTAAGCTTGTGCAATTTACATAATGGTCAGTCAAATTATAAGCTAGATCAAAACAATTGTGTCATATGCATTCAAATATTGTGCAGGTTCATATTTTTTCTCGTTATGACTCGGCCTAAACAGAACTTATTTTATGAGTCATTTATAGCAAGTGTTTGTGCCTTACAATTGAGGTTTGAAAGTAAGTCTATATTTTTTGACAAATTATTCTGCGAATGGTTTCCAACGAAACATCAGATAATATTGTGAGCATTGGATCAAAGGTTCACTTCATTTGTCAATACATTGAATGCTATTAAAGAAATTGAAAGCAAATACTGTGTGAATAGCGTTAACTCACGTGACACACGAATTCCCTCCAATCCCTTTGCATCGACTCAATAGTGTCGGTGGCATTAGGTTTGAGGTCGGCGTTCGGGGAATGGCTTTTCGTAATATTCGTCTCCTTTTCCATAATATAAGAGCTGATGAGCTCATGGAGGAAGAAGTAGGCCTCGGCGTCGACCGCAACGAAGATGTGGTCATCGAAGTCACTGACGAAAGTACAGTCGACTATTGGCTTGACGTCCGGGGGGTTGGGTATAGTGCAGGCCTGCAAGTGCTCGGTCTTCAGCTCCAATTGCATACTCGGAAACGCGAATATGACTTCCTGTGAGTGATGATAGTCACCACTGGTCTTAGGACTGGCAGAGGCTCTTCGGTCGCGCGCTTGTGGCGACGGGTAGTATTCGTTAGACGAAGGAATAGGAGTCCCGAAGATATCCAATTCCATGACAGCGGGGAAGCGGTCGACGTCATCGATCTCTGAGGCGCTGAACGCGTAGTGAAACCACTCGTGCATATGTCGGAACTGCGGCGGAAACATAACATTCCTCGAGATCTTACAAACGGTTGCCATTGTTTTGCGCATTTGCTGTTCATTGCAGTTACGGCCCAATAGGAACGACAGGTTCTGTACGACATGTGTGTCCAGACTTCCCGTTTCGTTAACGATATTCTGCGCTTCGGTTGCGAACGAAATGGACGGCTGTTTCAAACTGAAAGCGCCCCAACTCTTGGACCGGAAGTTTATGCCATAAAAGCAGGCCAGGGATATATTCTGTGCCCTCAGCTCTACTGTTCCGCCCAGTATTGTTCCGTGAATTGGCAACGGGTTCGGTAGTGTCGATAAGTGGACGCCAGAAACCAAACGCAAGACCTTCTGCCAGTGCCGGTGGTGTCGGGTCTCCGTAGTGACGGATACGTTGTCTGCGGACTGTTGTGGCTGTGTTTGGCCGACACCGGCATTCAGTAGAGGCGAACCACTGCTCACACTTTGGGTTCGTTTCGTTTGTGTCCGGCCTTTGAATGACTGTCTATTGTATGACTTGGGCTGAAGTGAAGAGAAGACGCGTTTACTCGAATGGAACTGTTGAGAGAAGAACTCTTCCAATTTGGCCGCGATCTTCATGATATCCGGGGTCGTCGACTTGGACATCAGGATCTGCATCTGATCCCAGTTCAGTACGCCGTGAATGAATATAAGTGCCGGTCGTTTGGTTGGATGAGACGATTGGTTGTAGTTTTTGCTTAAATCTATTCTCCACTCATCCCTCAGTGTTATATCCAGATCACTGACTCTGAGCATCAGAATACTGGTTCCCATGTAATCGATTCTGTTCTCCAATGTGTGTAAACTACAGCTCAGTTTGTGTTGCGGTTCGTTTCCCTTCACTTCTTTGACACTCAATTCAGTGCTTATTTGACTCAATTCAATAATCCCGCCGACAATACCTCCCTTTGCGTCCAGTGTCGACCCGTCCAACGACAGGCCAATCTTGAAGCTCTTGTGTCCGCTCGAGTCGATTGATATGCGACCCTCAGAGCGAAGACCACGAGTCAACCAACTTGTGTTCCCCATGACGTTCCCCATATTCATAGTTATGTTCAGTTTCGATAAGTTCACTGAAAACAAGACCAATGTTTCCCAAGGATTGCACTGCGAGACCAGTGGCCGCGAATCACTTCGGGAGGCGTGTCTGATGACCTTGCGCTTACCCGTGTCCTGCAGATCGTGCAGATGTGTCTTCAGGTTCAGTCGAAGCGCTTCTCTGTTGGCGTTCGAGTCCTTTCTTATGAATGTCCGGACAGTAGTCGACGTCTGATTCGATTCCTCAGAACTACTGTCCGACAGATCTTTGGATTCACTTCCGGCCCCGACGTCGTTTTCGTCCTCCTCTTCCTGATCACTGAATATAGCACTTATAGTGTGGTCTCCGATAAACATTCGCTTCCAAATCGACTTTCTATACCAGGCCTTAGGAAAGGCAAGTATTTCGTTGAGTCGACGCATGTCGTACTTGAAAGACGCGGAACCGATATCACAGGTGGCGGAGAAGCGGAAGCTCTGTTTGGGCAGTGCGTCACTGATCGAGAGCTTACGGCCCCGGGAGATATTGATCTTGACGAACTCGACCTGAAGACTGAGTGAGTCCTTCCGGTCCGAGTATGACATCGAAGAGGGCTTCGAATCACTGCTCTCTTTGCTAGTATTGGCCGAAGAAGTGTTTGTCGTCTTCTTCTGACCCCCGTATGGGTGGAAGATATAGAGTGAGAAATCAGCCAAACATCCGGTGACACTCAGACCTCCCGACGCCGTACTCGTAGTGGAAGACTCAGACTTTTCGAACGATTTGAGTCCATAACGGGAATACTTGGGTGGAGAGCACTGTCCGGGTTGTAACTCGTCTTCAGAGCGTTTGGAAGAGAAGACCAAATCGATTGACGGCAAGTGAAGCAGACATTCGACTCTCGACACAGGGAGACAACAGAACCGGACGACTGTTGGCTGAACGTGGAAATAGACGATCACATCGACAGGGAATGAGGCGTAAGTGGCGTATTGGGCCGGAACGGGTGCATCGCTTTCAAACACATTGGGCGCTGTGGCAGACGACGGTGTTTTGGGCGGAAGTGTTATCGGAATCGGTTCCAACGCCTGTTCCAAAAAGTCCAATATATTAGGACTAATGAGCGTCTCGTCTGGAATGCTATGCAAAGTAATCCACGCAAAGAGCGTCGCCTTCTTTGAAGCGCTTCGTTTGGATAAATGACCGCTTTGTTGACTACTTGTGCCGCCGGCCTCTTCACTGCGCTGTTCAGACGCCGGTCTCGTAGTCTTGTCTCCCGTTTGAGTGCTTTCCTCAACAGAAGTCTTTGAATTATAGTGTAGTTTAATGTCGAGCCCAGGGATCAGAAATACAGTGAAGTCTGCAATTTGTCCGCTCAATGGTATGGTATGTCTGAGTCGAGCCGAAGAGATGTTTGGCTTAAGTGTATTGTGTGACGAGGTTTTGACCAATCGATTGCTGGAACGGGATTTGTTGATGTTGTGGTTCGGGGACAGCAGGGAATCGTATGGACCGCCAGAAAAACTGCGCTCTTTCTGCATCTTTTTGCCGGAGCCGGCGCTCTGGCTCTCGTCCTCTTTACTGCTCTGATTCTGATCTTTCGTATGTAAAACACATTTTCCGGAATTGAAAAATATTTTTACGTCTAATTCAAAGTCAATGTTGGGTTCCGTCGGATAGTTCTGTTTTGTGGTCAGACCGCTCGACCGCTCGGCTACCGATGAGGTTATGCTGTCGTCGTATTCACTCGAAAGGCTTCCCTGTTTTCGAGGGTCGGAATCACTGCAACAGAAATCGATATAAAGTTTGAATTATTGGCAAAACTATTGAAACATTCGAATAGAAGACAAACCTTCGGATCGTTTTCGTAATCTTTGGTATTTTGAAGTCTGAGTCCAAACTCGAAGAATGATCTAAACTCTGAGTCATTGGACTCTCACTACTGCTCTGGGATTCGCTGTATGAGTTCAAGTCAGGAGATATTTGATTGACGGGTGAGTCCAGAGCTGACTGTTTGCTAGGCCTGGGAATCGGAATACTGGCCGACGTTCTGAACAGAAGACAAACGAAGAATGAATGCAAACATAGTATAAGATATGAAACAAATAATTACTTTAGTCTTGGATTCGACACCAAAGCTGTATCGAAAGATCCGGGCTTTGAGTGATCCAGTGGTGAGTCTTCGCCCGAATTGTCGTTATAGTCATTGATCTCATTGTACGACACGAGAGAACTGCTAAACATCTTTCCGCCGACCGATAGCTTGTCTTTGAACGACGACTGCCTAACACTCGGGCGCCGAAGCTTTTTGATGACATCGCGCCGGAAGTTGTTGAAGACGGCGGCCTCGAGCTCGTGGAGGCGCTGCACCTCCTGTTCAATAGTGGTATGACTGGCGCCCAACTGCCGCAGGTCACTGATGATCTTCACCTGTTCGTTGAGCTCCTTCTCTATAATACGGGATCTCTTCTTATTGTCCTCTTTGGACACGTCCTTCAATAGCGACCCTCTCCTCAACTGCGAGCCCACATCCATCTCCAGTTCCTGAGTATTGGCCTCTTTTTCTATGGGTGTTTCGTCGACTGCAGCGCTTCCGTACTCGACAGTAGAGATGTCCTCCTCTTCCTCGTCCTCGTCCTCATCGCCCGCAATGGCAGTCATAGTCTTGAAAAGTGCGGAAAAATGTTTGCCAATAGAGGTGTCGAAGTGGATGTCGAAGCCCTCCATCTTCCACGAGACGTTCAGAAGCCATTTGGCGTCACTCGTGCTCTGGTGTGATGTTGTCGTTCGCGAACATATCTCATACGTGCCCTCAGACACGACGCACAGGTTCTTAATAGTCGGGTCACAGCTATCGGGTTTCCAATCGTCGAGTGATGTCTCGAAATCATCGGCAAAACGAATGCACAAACCGGTGAACTGGGCTTTGCTGACGAGCGAACCGCGCGAACAGGCGCTGATCTGAGTGTTTTCAAGTGTGACTACCAGTGCGTCCTTCAGTTCCGATTCGAAGCCTTTGCTTTGGCTGAGCGCAGATATGGTGGGATTAGTGATGGGCAGACAAGCGCCCAAATCATCGACAGTCAACTGCAGGAATAGAGTGCCAATGGTTTGGGAGCCCATCTGAGCGATGGGTTGGACTCTTCCCAACACCTGTTGTGTGGCCAAAACGACCTCTGAGTTGAGGTTCGCTCGCTGTTCGTTCCAATACTCGTAAGCGTTCTTATAGTTGAGCCAAACCAACACCGCTTTGTCCAAAGCCAGCGGTTGGATGTAGACCAGAGGCCGGTGCAGCGCAATCAGCACCGCTTCCTTGTCCTCCGAGTCCGTATTGATGACCATCTCGTCCTGCAATGCGTTTCTCATACTTATTCTGGTCTTGAAATACGCCAACTGTTGGAACTCCGGTTCCGCCTCTTCGAACAGTGCGTTCTTTATGAGCTGACCTAAGGCTACGTTGAGGTCGACCTGGAGTTTGATGAAGAGCTTAAGGTTCAGGTCTTTTGACGACATGTTCTGCACCCGATTCGATAATTGGAGTTCCATTAGTCCGGTCTCGAGTCGAACAGCACTATTGGTAGGCGTTGTGGCTGTGATTTGGATGCCTTTGAGCCGCAGATGCAGAGAGAAGAGCACATACCGGATCCGTCGAGTCTTCACAGAGCTAACCACCAATTCTTCGTCGATTATCTTCGTATCGGTTCCGGACATCTTCTGCACGACTTCATTGACTTCTTTCATAAACACTTTCTGAACCAGAAGTAAGTGATTGAGTAAATCAGTTGTGAGGCTGTGCTCAAAGGAACCGATGTCTGCCGTTGCGTTCAAATAACTGCCTTTCCTCAACACAATCCCTTCAGCGAATGACTCCGAACGAGAAGCACCGGTTGGTTCTCGACTGATGTCTTCCATATATTCGGCCGAAACGTGTATTTGAGGCAAATCTACGTTTGCAGCGGACGGGAGGTTGGCTTCGGTCGGAAGGACTTTCGTATTGAAGCTGAGAGTGTGCTGATGGACATCAATGACGAACTTGGCTTTACCGCCAGTGATGCCCGAACTCGTGACTCTTCCGATCTGATACTGTGCTCTCAGAGACGGCAATAAAGAGGCGCCGATTGTGAAGCTGTCGAGGATTATAGAGAACTGAACGACAATTGGTTTAATCAACTGTTGTTTCATTTGCTGTTCGTTCGGCGGAACAGTTCCACTGTCCGGCACGTCTTCGGAGAACAACCGACCCGTATGTGTGCTCTGTTGGCCTGGGAATGAAGAGGTCATCGTTTCGGAGTCCATCTGCTGTCGCGATAGTCTCGAGGGCTGACGCGATGAACGCAACTCTTGCAATGTGGTCGACAACTGACGTCCGGATCGCGTCATCATTCCGTGCAGAGCCACCGGATGTTGGGGTATGTCTATCATAATGGGCCCGATAGTCAGTAGAGCCGAATTGGCGTCTTTCCCCTTCTTGTTCTGACAGGAGATCAAAGTTTGTGACTTTCCGACCGACATCTTGACCACCAACTGCTGACTCGGAGGCATTTCCTCCAGCAATGAGATAGCTGTCTGACCCAACTGGCCATTGAGGGACGACTCGAACCACTTCTTAGTTCCGCGACATTTCTGTTTGTGAGTAACGCTTACATGAAATGCCGATAACTCGCCCTCCAGTTTGAGGCCGGAGAGCATCGCCACGAGTCCGACGCGTCTTATTTTGCAGACACCGAAGACCACAATCGGAGTCCACTCCCTCTGAATCAGAGCATTAGTGAAGTTCTTGAGCTGATCGCTGGAAACGATATTTGTGGTCGACTTCCGGTGAATATTAGTGGTATTGATAGTGGCTTTGGGCTGAGCGCCGGTAGACTGTGAACTCGACTCTTCCATTTCAATCGAATGGTCTTTCAACGGCTCATACCTTCCGGAGCCCTTATAGTCGGCCTCATCGATCTGTATTTTGGTTTCGGGCACTACCGGTGCGCCGGACTGTATGAGTGAACTGACTCTTTCGATAACTGTTTTGGTTTCGGGTTTTGTTTGATATAAGTCTAACAAATAATACATTGTTTTCCAGCACTTGGGCTGAACGGATGGTTCTCTCGGTTTGATCAGAGGCTCTTCAACGAGCGTCACATCAGAGTCAGAGTCTTCAGGCATTCCAATGGCCACCTCTTCCCTGTTGTGACCTTTGGCTAACCGTTCCACTAAGAGGTCATTCTTATAGCTGGAACTGGAAGGCGTTCGACTCGTGGTATCGGTTTCAGAGTTATGTGCTTTCAGTTTATCCCTCAAATGAAGAGTATCTCTGAAGGAATGGAATCGATTGGAACGCATCTCAAGTCTGGTCTCCTTTACGTTCTCATACATAGCCGTGAACTGATGCAGAAGACGAAGAAGCGGTAAATTCACCCTTTGGTCGATACAACTGATGTCAACACTGAAGTTGAGTAGAGTTGTCGTCTGACTCATGCCGTCCGGCCCTACGATCACTATTGAACAGACTTTGTTCTCCTTTTGTTGATTTCCCTCCGATTTCTCGAAGTCTTTAACTTTTCTTAAATCAAACTCAACTCCCAGTCCTTCGCACACGAATGCCGACGCATTTGAACTGTTCTCGACTTTAAGTCTAGTATTAAATGAAGAATTGGGTTCGAAGTTGACTACCGGTGTCCGACTAATTGGTGATAAGAGGTTCCGGGAGGGACTCCGACTTCGATGGGGGGAATTCCTGTTCTCCGACTCCACGATATCGATCTTAAATAATCGAATTTTGCCACAAATGGACACTTTTGTGCCCAACCGGCCGAACTCGAGGCACGAACTGCTGTTCTCTTCGTTCAGTTCAATACTGAGCGATGCGATGAACGGATGGAATATTTCCCGGACGTCACCCATCTGTGCCACTGTCGGCAGGAACGACACGTCGGCGGCTGTCAGGTGTTGTGATTGCATTTTATTGCTGAAGTCGTTGTCAATACTGTTGCCTGAGTTGAGTGTATTTAGCTTCGAGTCCTGGTCTAAGAGTGGCGCCGATGGCTTACGCAATGAGTTGGTCAGGTTATTGACGTTCTTCATGTAGTCCTGCTGCCGGGCCATCCACCAGTACAGGTTCTCTTCACCGTAGTTGTCGTGACTGCCGTCCATTTGGTTGTCACCGACAATGAGCTGATCCACTGTTAAGACATTCGGATCAATGGTCGACAAACTGGACTTCAAACTCATTTGGCTTTCTTCGCGTTTCACTAATCGGGTGCCACTGTTCTGACTGTTCGGAGAGAACAAGTACTCATACGCTTTGTTAACTCCGGTGCCGATAGTTTCAAAAGGCGCTGTAATCAGCGGTGGGATCGTTATCGAAGCCCTGTGCGAACGGGGAAAGTATGACTGAATTCCACTTTGTTTGCGCTTCGGTTGACCCGAACCCCCGTTTGAGGTCTCGTTTGGCTGACTATTGCTTATAATAGAGTTCTTTCTCTTCACATCTGATTCGCTATTTTCGCGCGAAATCTTATCAAAAGGTTTCGAATGAACTGATAGTCCAATCGTCTCGACATTCAATAGTTTTGTCGTTTCGTTGTTCTCTTCGTTTTCGCTTTCATCGCCAGAATCTGTTTCGACAGACATTTGTTTAGACCTCTCTTCGAGAAGCACTCGAAGCGGATGTTTATCGCCTTTCCTTAGTCTCAGGTTCTGCTGTATAAATAGTGGCATATACAGGGCATTCTTCCACTGGCGGCACAGGGCCACTATACCCCTCTGCAGGTCCGAAAGACACGGAAGTGTTTCGGGTCTGAAATTAGATTCAAATTCGTCCGAAGACTCGATCGAATTGTAATACCTTCTGAGCGCTGCCACGAGTTGACAGGACGGGTCGTCTTGAAGTGATTTGGCCAATGGTGTGAACAGACGAGACATGTGTTTGCTTTGGGGCGGAATGTGAACGCCTTTCACGTCCAGACCCGATGTCATTAAGCATACTATCACTGAATTAACTCTTTGTTCACTCAATTTGGACAAACATTTTGCCGATAATATCAGTCTATCGGCGACACTAATCCAGGCGCTTATCGACGGCGCGGCCGAACTCAACAGATGCCAATCCAAACGAGTGAAATCGATTTTCCTGGTGTTTGGCGTCTTTGGAGGCGCAGCAAAGTTGAACCAAATGGCCGACACATCGGCTACACATGAAGAGGAATGACTGGTCTCTTGAATTGCTTCGATATCTTTGACGAAATCCGGATTCGTTTCAGTCGTTTCGTTAGCTTTCGGTTGGAGTTCAACGAAATTCTCGTTATTTTTCTTGATTTTAACGCCTTTTATATTAATGTTTTCAATACCGCACTCAAACATAATGAACCCCAAGAGGTGCTCGTCGTCCGCATCGCCCGTATTGTGCACTTTTAGGTAAACATTTTCGTATTCGTTCTCATTGTCTGGAATGCAATCCTGTCTTTGCAATGGTTTACGACTCACTCGCGATTGTCTTGAGGTGCGATCCGATTCACTGGAATGGGAGGATTGGGAGCGAACTATTTTGAAGTCAACTTTGCTATAACGGCACGGAATCACTGTTAGGATCGCGTCCTTCAATATAGAGCTGCTATTCTTCAGACGAGACAACTGGATATGTATTGAGTTCAACGACGCGCTGGCAATGGTCTCCTCCAGATGTGTGTCCACTGTCTCGATGGTCAGGGATTCGATTTCAGACAATTCTTTTTTAGGTTTTTTGCCGAAGAATCGACTCATAAGTGCTTTCTCTGTGAAGGAGAGCGTCGACACTGAACTTTGATCCATAAATGTGTGGAGAGTTCGGCGCTGTTTGATGTGATTGGACGAGAAGAATGAGATGTCGTTTATGGAGACCGTCATCACTGACACACACGTGAGGTCTTTGATGTTATCCAAAGCGGCGAATGATATGAGCTCTTCGACGATCGACGCCTGAATCAGATTTACGTTAATTTTGTTTATGTATACGAATGACAACAATTTGAATGTCTTTCCCTCTTCGAACTGATTGGCCACCAGTGATGTGTTGTCCTTATTGTCGCCGATTCGGCGGTTGTTTTGTTTGGAGTTCTGTCTGCGAATCAGTGTCTGCCAGGCCTTGGCGTTCAGTTGACCCAAATATAACATTTTCTCTTTTTTCAATTTGTTGTTAGACTCGACTTCGTTCAGACAATTCAGGTTCAAGTGATTCAGAACAGAGATCGGATGAAGTGATGCCAGAGTTGGGGTCACACTATCAATGATAGACTTCAAGCCCTCCAATGAGAGCGGAGACAGTTTTATATCGACTTCATTGTTCAGTTTTATAAGAATTGTTAGTTTTTCTGATTTTATTTCAATGTTTTTCGATATAATTTCATCGTTTTTCTGATCCCTATTCTCTTCGCTCTTATCCTTCTGTTGCTGTTCGTCTCCACTAGTCTTTTGGCCCAAATTCTTGTCCATTTCGAAGAATACCGAACCGGGAATGAAGTTATAATTGTCTGCAAACGAACCCGAACTCTGATCATTGGATTCGTCTTTTCTGGCGATACGTAAACACGAAAATCCGTGTGAATTGACCCTAAACTTCGGCCTCCACTGAGACTTCTTCATAAACCACTCCTTCGATGATATATGCGATGGTGTGAAGTGAGGAACGGGTGGAGGAATGTCCCAATTATAGCACACATATTGTGACAGATGTGATGCGTATGAAGACATCAATAGCGGTGACTCAGGGATTGGTTTTTCCATTTGGTTCCTGAGGTCGACGAGAGCCAAGTCTTCGTGTGATGAAAGCGCGGATATGAATGAATTGCTGGACAGGGAGTGGTTGTCACCGCTCTTCACCTTTTCATCGCCGGTAAGAGTAGCCGATTCTGATGTCAGACAACTGTAGTAATGAGTGGTTGAGTCACTCAAGATGTTTGGCTGATCTGCTGAATGGTATGAACCACTGCTAACCATTTGCGGCTGTTTTTCAGGAACTGACGTCTCTGTGCTCTGACTCGAAGTCTTGGCTGCACTCGAGAGGTCTTCAGCAGAAAAATATCGTTCGGAAGCAGAAGAACCGGATTCTAATGATTTGGTTCTAAACACTTCTGAGTTATGTTTGGGTGAATTGGGCTCAAAGTCGACCTTCTTTTCTGAACCAATAGTTTCGGAATTTTGTCGACTTTTGATGAATTCTAAAATTATTGAAGACTTCTGAGCCATGTCTTCGACAGCGCTTCCGCTATCGCTTAGACTCCGATTACGTTTGAAAGCCTCGTCCGAAGAATCGATTGTCTGATTGCGTTGCGATTGGTTTGGGATTCGAAAAGAGGCCGACTTTGTCGGTGACCGCGGATGCGATGGAGAGATGTCTTTGTGTATGAAAGGCGACGACACAGTCAGCGAGTTATGTGAGGCCGGAGTAGACAACTGTCGGGATATGAATCCGTACTTGAATTTGGACTTCAGTTCAGTCTTACTGTCACTCATCGATTCGGAAACTGAAGGCGAGAACTGTTCCTCAAAAAATGGCACCAAATCTAATAGTTCCTCGTCTTCGCACTCATCCGATTCCACTCTCAGGCCTAACACATACTCTCCTCTATGCAGAAGACTCTCACCAAAGGCCAGGTCTTTGTTTCGATTGAATTCCGAATAATATTTCAAAATATCGCTTTCAGTTGTGTTCGGCTTCTGTTTGGAAGCGTCGGATACATTGAAGAATCCCAGGCCGTCCTTATTGGTGCCGAAGAAAGCACTGCCTCCGACACATCCACACTTACCGGTCAGATATGGCGGCAAAATAGTCGTGTCTTCAGACCAGAGAAACCACAAACGCTTTGTCTTCTTGTCGTGTGTTTTGAGGAATGTGTGCTGTGATTGGGTGTAGGCGTCGACCGAAGACAAGAGCGACGCCGCGTCGATGAAGAGCGGACCCAATGATAAACTGCTCACTTCTAGCCATTGGGTCACTTCTCGGGACAACGAATGACGAGATTTTGTACTAATGTTTGAGTTTGTATTGTGAGGACTACTGGTTCGCACAAACTGTCGGACCAGTACATTGTTGATGAGGACAGTTATGCCAACAGATGTATGACAGCTATGGATATTACACATCGAGAACTTGATTGGAATCAACTGAAGACTAATCGCAACATTGGATTCGACGACATAGACATCAATGGCATCGATAGAGAGTCTGACCATTCGGTACTTGAGATCTTCGGGATATGGACAGAGTTTAGTGGCAGTCGATTGCGGACACACCGTTTGGATCAAGTCGTGCAGACATTTCTGGTACGGGAAGGGAGGCTGAAGAGAGCAGTCTGTCTGCAGAACCTGAAGAAGAAATGTTTCCAATGGAGTGACGATGTGTTGGATCTGCGGTAGTGTGAGTCGACCGGCAATGTCCCCGAGCTGTACCTCCACGAGCCAGGCGTACTCCAAAGTCTCACTGTCCAGCGGTCGGTCAACACCTGAGAACATGGCGTGACCTCTGAACTGAAGGGACGATAGGGTCAAATATCCGTTTTTTAAGTGCGAGTTATTGTCGGCTCGTATTTGATTGTCGGTTGATATAAGAACTAACGGTGCGATCAGTAGTTGTAATTGAGTTTCGCTATAAGTCTTATGTAATTCAAAGCACAGCCGTTCGGTGTATAGCGAAGGACAGGGAGGGTCTGTATCGTTGCAGCACTTCAATAGGTGCGCCTGAATGTCATGCAATGTCACCGAAACAGTCACTTCGAAGGGCCGGTATATGCGAGCGTCGAACGGCTTGAACTCCATTTCCATGTGATCCGCACTATTGCTGTTCTTATTGTTCTTTGCACTCAATTCCGAGAACTTATCGAAAAAGGAAAAACTATTTCCACTCAAATCGGCGAAGTCCTGGCACTCGCCCAGGTAGTTCTCCTTTATGTTCCAAAGCATTCGGAAAAGGGTTCCAAACAAACCGATAACCGACGGACCGATCTCTAACTCTACGGCTATTATGTCCGGTTCCAGAGACAACGGATCGAAGTCTTCCGGCGCTGAGTATATGTGCTTCGGAGAGCGGTTCGGCCGCATCGGCGACAGTAATATCTCCTCGAGTTCTGGAGTCGTTATATCAGACTCTTTTGGGGAATACGTTTTGTAAGGCATTGGATAATACTTGTAGGCAATACTCAGCGCCACTATCGGTGCTGTCCAGCACTCGAACCAATGGTTCTCTCTGGTGACCACATTCTTCCACTTCCTGTCGTTAGTGAATAAATTCGATTTATCACAAGTAGTGCCGTCTCTGGACGTGATTCGAGCGTAAGTGTGCAGCGCCTCCACTATATCCCGATGAGTGTTGCTTTCGGGCAAATACAGAGCCGCCTCTAAGCTCTCGCCCTGAATCCAGATCCTTATGTCGATACTCGGGGGCAGAAACTCGACGAAAGGCAAGTCGAATGTCATATCAAAGATCTCACCGCAGATTGCAATCATCTGATCGTAAAAACAATTTTAGAAACACATTATAACGCTATGAATAGCACCGGTAGTTGAATGCATTGCTTATTGTCGCTCTAACTTTCCAATTATGGAAAGTGCCGGAACATATGACACAGGCATAAAAAATTCTGAATTGCTTAGAGATTATTGCTAACAGTTTTGTGAATTGGCATTGATTTGCAGACAAATAAAGTGATAACTAATTGATAACTAATTTGTGTTTATTTAACAATAATATCGATTACTCACCGAATTCTCGCCGTTCAGACCGGTTGAACAGTCGATCCAATTGTACTCATTGGCCAAAGTGAGTAATTCAAACTCCTTGAGCACAACTGATATCTTGCAGGTGTAGGGAACGAACTTCAATACGTCTGGTCTGGCCTTTCCCGCCCAGTCCTCTATCAAGGCTTGAAAGAAGACTTTGTGCGCATAAATCAAATTAACGGTTGCTTTACAACCGGTGAGACTACATGTCCAGACCTGCTCTTCGTTCCAAAAGCGCGGATACGCTATCTTCACATCGAACTCAAGCGTTTCGCTTACGGCCAGTGGTCTGAACTGAAGACTAGTAGTGGCGTCCAAATGCATAATCTGGCCGTTAATGTGCGAAACATATCCGGATTCGGAGTTAACCCATGGAATGGTTATCTCTAAGTAAGAGCCCGGACCGGCGTTCACGTGAACAGCACTCGTCTCCTTGTCCTTAGAGAACAAGACATCGATCTTAGCGTCAGATAAAGTACTCAAACGGATGTCAAACGACTCGAAAACTCTTTGTTCGCCGGCTTTCGGTCTTTTGCTTATTTCCATCGGTTTATAGTCAGACGGATAGAAAAAATTGTATAAAAGCTCTCTTTGACGGTCAGCCCACGGGCCGTAACTAAAGTCAGTGCCTTTACCGCACTTTATGACCAGACCCCAGGCCGGGGACGTGAACTTCTCTATTATGTCTCCGTTTGCGAGCTCTAACTTCTCGGGTTTGTCAGACGCCAGTCCCGGCTCGTCCTGATAGTAGTAAAGGTCGATTTTATTGGTTTGGAATACAACAAATCCCTGTCCCATATAACGGGGCGGTTCATCACTGATGCCCAGGTACTTAGGACTGGGCGCCAAAATTATTTTGACGTTATCTGCTTTGCATTTGAGTATATGTGTGAACAGATCGTGTGGCGAAATGGCCGGTCGGCTCGTGTACACAAAATAGGACTCCTCTATGACTATGGACAGAGTGCTCGGCAACAAATGATTGCCGAATACGAAACGGCCGGTCGTTATCTCGACTTTAGTGACTGGAATCAAATCCCTCCACTGACTGCTAGTGCCGTCATTTGTGGACTCATTAATGCTGTCGATCAGCGAATGAGTGCCGACTTCTTCATCGGAATCGCATTCGTCTTCATTGAGTCGAGACTGCAATCCAAACAGTTTTTCCAATTCTTTGTAGCGTTTCGTTCGGTTATATATATGCAGTTCTAAGCCGTTTAAGAGCACAAGTAGTCGGACTTCACTGTTGGAAAAGTCCTCTGTTTTCACATCTTTAGGAACGTATGGTAACCACCAGCGGAACACTAGCCTATCGGTGCCCAACAAATGGTTAAATAAATAGATTCAAAAGACTGAGAGCACGAGTAGTACATACCAGCCGTCCTGTACTCGTATAGAGTAGTCTTCGTTGACATAAACAAAGTCTCTAAACATTAATTTGCCGGAAATGGAGGCCAAGGATATGGAGCCGATTGAGAAGAAACCATTTTTGATGAAAAACCGATTTATGATTCGCGAGACTATGAGCCCCAACACTCTTGAGTTGTAGAAAGTGAGATAACAGACCCAAATCATGGCCAGTAACCAGATTATGAATGGAAACAAATTGCGCCAAAAGAATATCAACCAATCAGTCCATTCGGCATCCCTGGGGTCGGGCGGGTCGATGAGTGTGCCTTCGGTCGAATTGGTCACCAAATCAATGATGTTTTTGACGTTATCTCTGATTTCGGATCAATTCAATGGTTAAACAATGGCTGAGAAGTGAAGACAACTCACAAGAAGTTTGGTTTTTCCGCCTTTTCATCGGTTGTGCCACTGATTCGAGTAATCGAGTCCTCAATTGTAGTCATCTTTGAACTCATTCTCTCGAAACTGATTACTGGAAACCGTTTTAAGACTTCATTTACGATAAAAACAAATCATTAATAAAAAGGCATAAAAACCGAAACAATATTTCAAAAGTTAATAAAAGTATTAATTAACTAAAAAACTTCTAATAACTAAAAAAAATTAAAATTGATTTACAAATAAATATTGTTTTCGCGAAAACATTAGATATATTGTATTAAACGACTCATTAGTTCTCATTAGTTATTAATTGAGTTTAAATTTTTATATCAATTGCACAACAAATGCATTGAATGAATGACTGAATGAATCATTCAATGAAATCATTTTGATTTAAGTCTAATATTTGTTATTATTTTCAATAAATTGTGGAATATTTTCATGACTTTCGGTATTTAAATGAAAAAATGATTCAGATTTCGGCTTATAGTCGATTAACATATATAACACAAATAATATTAAGTATTTTCATCAAGATGATTTGTCTTTATCTTAGTTATTATTATATTTGTGATTGATATTAATTTTTGAATCATAAATATCTATTGGATTAACGTTTGATTCAATTTGTTTGACCGAAAACTGATGTCTGAAATGATTTAAAGTCCAGTCAATAGGAATGTAAACAAATAGCGACAAACAGCTGATCAGTATTTATGTTTACGTTTGTGTCAATCAGTTTTGGTTTTTTCATATCAAATGATTTGTTAATCGATTTTTAATTGGTTAACAAATTGATTAAAAAGTCATTAAACAGACTATGAGTTTAATGACTGAATAGTATGAACTGAAAACATATGAAACCATTCCTCACATAAAACCGATTCATTACTAATTCATCCGATTTTCATGAATTAAATTAATTTATTTTCTCATATTTTTCATACAATGTTTGAAAAGCATTTAATTTTTACATTTAATATAATTTTAATTTTATTCTCAAAAACCTATTGTCTCGACAATGGCTTATGTCTGACACCACCGATGGGTTGGCTGTCGTGGGAGAGGTTTGGATGTAATGTCAAGTGTCTTACGAATAAGAATGAGTGCATTAGGTCTGACATTGTCTGCCAATCACTTCAATTGATTTTATAATAAAAATATTTTTCTTCACTTTATTAGTGAAAAGCTATTCACAGAAATGGCCGACAGATTAGTGAGCGATGGATACAAAGAAGTCGGTTATAATAGGGTTAACGTCGATGACTGCTGGATGAGTAAGAGTAGGGCCGAAGACAAGAAACTATTAGCCGATCCCAAGAGGTTTCCCAATGGAATCAAATATCTGTCGGATTATGTAATACTCATTAGACGTAAAGTTTAATTCATTTCTAATGAATACTCAAATTCTGATCCAATGGGAGAACAGATGCACTCAAGAGGTCTACTGTTAGGCATATATCAGAACTACGGTTTGCGCACATGTATGGGATACCCGGGTCTAATCGGCTTTTCCAAAGCAGATGCGCAGACATTTGCCGAATGGGGCGCAGATATGGTTAAATTGGACGCCTGTTTCACACCTGTGCACGCACTGGACAAAGGGTATCAGGAGTTCGGCCAATATCTGAACCAAACGGGACGACCAATGGTCTACTCGTGCAGTTGTGAGCATTAGTTCAAAATCTGAACTGAATTTGAATGACTAACTGATTGATCGATCGCTTGTCTGGTCTGTCTGTCTGTCTGTTAGGGCCGTACTATCAGTTGCATACTTCAGATCTGATCCCAAACTGGAATCTGATTGCAGACAACTGTAATATATTCCGCACATATCACGACATTCACACCAATTGGGACGACATCTTAAAAGGAATCGACTTTTATGGCGATAATCAGGAAATATTCAGTAGAATAGTAGGACCGGGACATTGGAATGACCCCGATATGGTAAGCTTACACTACAAATACCCGAAACACTCCACAAATATATGACATTTTAGTTCATGTTTTGCATTGATTTTACTTTAATTATAAATACAATTAAATTAGGGATGGCCAAGGGGGTGTATAGCCAAAATACCCCCCCCCTATGTTTGAAAATTGGCAAAATACCCCCCCTAGGTTTTCGAAAAGCAAACCTATGCTTTTTGGCATAAAACATACCCCCCCAAGACTTTTGGCAAAATATCGGAAAAAATGGCCGCTAAGCCGAAAATTAGCC
>JAQIWA010000258.1:0-39371 GCA_034693305.1 Eueremaeus valkanovi | reverse complement strand
CTGCTATATACTAGGCATGTGCTGGTTATATAGCAGCCTCAACAGTGCTAGAGTGCGCACTTGGATCGATTCTCTGATTAAGATTTACTTGCCGTTACTTTTGACTATCAGTGTAGATGTCTAACCCATAAGATATAAGTAATTAACATTTATTAGTAGTGCCTATGATCTGCTGTTCAACCAGTTTGTATACCATTGATGTGCACACCATAAGAACGGATACCTTATGGACCAAAAGTTATGGTGGAATCAAAATTATTAAATATCTTTAATTTGTGCACAGAGTAAATTAAATTATTTCAATACAACTGCAATTAAGTTCTTAATTGCAATGAAAACATTTTTGTTTCTATTATTTTTAATTTATTTGCAATTCATAGGTAAGAATGTATTTAAGATCTTATCTAAGATTTAATTATAAATATTATAAAAACTTTCGCAAACATTAAAACAAACGAAAAGAAAATAATAATTCACTGCTTTATGATTGACGTCAACTTTGCTTCGGATTCAATGCATGCCTTAAAGACAGTAAATCTACGGTACATAAGGACAAGGGTAAAAGTGGCTCAGCTCAGGCGGCGCCAAAAAATTCGAATGAAGATTCTTGTGGACTGAGAAGGTCTGACACCAAACCTCAACCCAAGAAGAAGTTGTTGGGCGCCAAAGGAATGGGCAGAATAGTGGGCGGAGTAGACGCAGAGCCGTTTGAATTTCCCTGGCAGGTGAGCCTGCAGGTTTTCATACCCAAGAAGAAGAAGATTGAGCATTTTTGTGGGGGTGCTATCATTAGTGAACACTGGATACTGACGGCAGCTCATTGTCTGGAAATGTAAGCCATGCCCTTCTGTGTCCTTCTGTGCCGCTCATATTCTGGGCACGATTTATAAACTTCCTCTTATTTTCATAGCTTGAAAGGCAAAGAAAAGCTTCTTCTGATAAAAGCCGGCTCTAATTTGATGAAAGACGAAAAGAGCCCGAACTATACAGTCGATCACTTTGTGATCCACGACGGGTGGAATAAGAAAAGTCAGGCAAACGATATCGCAATCATTAAAACCAAAGAGAAAATCGATTTCAAGACAAACCATAAGAAACAATACGAAGTGAATAGCGTTTGTCTACCAAAACAAGACTCCGAACCCAAAGGAACGCTTACACTGTCTGGCTTTGGACAGACCGGAGCCAATGAAGGCCAGTCAGACAACTTGCAGAAATTGGATGTTCCCTTATACGACCAGGGCAAATGCGCTGCAAACTATAAAAAGTATGTCGTTATTAATGACATGAAATTATGTGCCGGCGGTAAAGGAGGTCAGGACTCGTGTATGGTATGTCAGTAGAACTGTATAATTTGAAAACACCAATATGAGCATGGTTATTTTCCCATTATCAAAGGGTGACTCTGGCGGTCCATTGGTAACTCAGAATGGGGACAGAGTTGAGATAATCGGGGTCGTGTCGTTTGGATATCCATGTGCTGTTAAAGATATGCCCGGGGTTTATACGAAAATATCCAAATATGAGAATTGGCTAATTGAGCATGCTAAGGACTGAACATAGAATTCTTTCAATTGTTTTTTCAATTGTTTTAGTTTATTATAATTATTAATATTTGTTTAAAGAAATAAAAACAAAATTTTGCTTAAATTTATTGAATTTGGTTCTCATTCAGAGAATAATAACTTATATATTGATTATTCTTTGATTTCATTGCAAACCCGTATAGTTTTGATCCAAATTAATGGCATTAATGCATAAATATATAAAAGCAATAAATTGAATGAAATGAACGCTTTTAACCAAATATTCTTATACTTTGTTGGACTCAGTTTGTTATGATTGCAAACAATTCTGACTGTAATTAAAATGAAAAAATTAGAAATACTATTGATAACTATGAGTGCTATTTGTGTTAATCATGTGATTAATGCCAAATCACTTTCACTTATACTGAAAGAAAAGCAAAATGAGAGCGAATCAGGTATTGATCACATAATGAACACCAAAGAGGAAGACCAGGGTATGTTTGGTGTGATCGGAGAAAATCTGAGCCACGTTCAGGATATGGTCTACGATGTGAACAATCAAATCAAGACAATGATGGAGACGAATGGCGTTCCCATTATTAAGCAGTCCATTGATATGTTGAAGTTGTGGCAAAGACAGGCCAACAGATTCACCAAATCCCTGGGCTTTATGTTTGGATAACTCTTTTCATTTCTATTCTTATCCATAGGTTTGAAAATAAATCTTAAATATAATGTAAAATAGCCTTAATTTTTATTAAAAATATGTTTTATTACAGTTTTGAATAATTCATTCATTTTTATGTAATATTTATACAATTTAAATGCGTTAACACTATTAGAGACTCGATTTTATCGATTTTTAAAATTAAAGTCTGGTTTTTGTGGGAATTCCTTATATACGCGAAAATATATCTTTTGTGACGTAGAGTCTCATCAGATTCTCATTTATATAATCAAATGTTAATATTTTTGTTTCGTGCGATTGGTTTATTCGTATATCTTGAAGCGATTGGAGCAAAATTCACTACAAGGTTAAACTTATTTAATCAGTGCTTATTTGAAAACGAGGAAAATTTTCCTCAATATAATAGGAATGTAAAGCAAAAAAGTTATTTCGATCGCACAATCATTTCAATCCTTTATTTAATAATCGGTTCAATAATTTTTTAATAAATCTTTTCAATACTAAGGAGAATACTTTTTAATCGAACAGGGTAAGTGATTTTAATTCTAATATTAAATTAAAATTGAGTCTAGTTCAGTTCAAACTTTAATAAAGAATTTTATTTCTATTATAAAATTCAATTCAAAACTTTATTGAAAAAATATATTAATAAACTAGAGAGCTATTGTACCGATGGTTAGCTGAATGTGAACAATGTTGTCAGACTCAATTTACATGCAATTCTAAATAAAACTGTATTTTTAGCTTTTGTTGTCTTTATTTAATTAAAATTTGTTTAAATAATTTTAATTTGACTTAAATTTACGTGAATTACAAATACTTTTGCTTTACATTTGAGACATTGCAGACGTATTTTACAAATGAATTGCCATTTGATATGTTTTCAGAATTATTAAGAGTTGTGTATAAATTAAAATGACTTATATTTTTGCGAAATTATTATTTTTAGAAGAATTATAATAATCCCGAATACTTTGAAATTATTAGAGCGGATACTTTTTAATAGATTTCATTTTAAAGGTAGAAATATCCCCAATATTTTCATTGTTACCTAAAATAACAATTAATTCTATTTTTTATTTTCTTTAAATATAAGATAAATCCAAAGATAAGTAAAAAATATTTAATTAATTGTTATTTTAATTAATTATTATAATTATAATTCAGTCGAAAGGAAATGGTCGAGAGTATGATTCCCGGACAAATTGTAGAAGTAGATGGATTAAACATTCATTATGAGAAAGTTGGCACAGGACCAATTGTATTGCTCTTAATGCCCGGCGGAATCGGTAGGAATATATTGGAAATATGAGAGTTGTATTGAGTTATGAATTGCATTACAACCTCTGATTAGGAACGACTCAAACAGATTTCAGTATTCAGTTGAGTGAAGATAAAGGCTTTGATAGAAGAAAGTTTACCCTAATTGCATGGGATCCACCCGGACATGGGTTCAGTAGACCCCCGGCTCGAGTATATGACAAAGATGTTTATAAAAGAGATGCGGATTTGGCCGCAAATTTAATGATGGTTTGTATTTGTTTTCAAACGAACAGTTAATTTAAATAAATTCTAATTATTATAAAAACTCAGAAATTAGGCCATAAATTATATTCAGTCTTGGGGTGGAGTGACGGCGCGAAGACAGCACTTCTGATGGCAATCAAATATCAGTCAAGAATTGATAAATTGGTTATTTGGGGCGGAAATGCATATGTCTTACCGCAGGAAAGGGAGGCCTTAAATCTATACAGAGATATCTCACTATTCAATCCCTATTCGAGAGACTTATACGAAAAGGCCTACGGATTGGAATTCAAAGCTATGGTCAACAAACTGGTCGATCATTACGTGACAAATCTGGACGATATCTGCAGGAATGAAGTTCACAAAATCAGATGTCCCACCCTGGGTCAGTTGACAATACATCAAGTTGTTTATCTTAATTTAATTTCATTTATAAACTTGAACCAGTACTTCACGGAGATCTGGATCCGTTACCATTAGAACATCCAAAATATCTGACTGAAAAAATATGTGATTCAAAGCTACACCGATTCTCTCGGGGCGGACATAATTGTCACCAAGAATTCAGCGATGAATTCAAGCAAATCGTTACCGAATTTCTTCTCGAAGACAACTATTTCTGAAAACAATATTGACATCAGATTTGAATTATAATTCCAAATGATATCAAACGAACTCATCTGTGAATTGACTTCAATTCTGTTGAATTGTTCTTAACTCATTTTCACTTTAATTTATTTTCTGATTATCGATTGATTTTCAATATTACTGGAAAACAGATTTCACTCTCTAATAGAGTGATATTATTATAATCGGTTCAATATTTTTAATGATTCCTATTTCAAAGCTTGCCATCAACTTAACCGAGCAATCGATACGGGATAAGAAAAAGCTCGTCCACTAAAGTCTCTATCATTTAATTGCATTATTTTTAATCCTAATACTGTACTGTGTATCTGAAATGACCAATGCACCAATGTTCTTTTGACTAATATTTGCTAAGGTTTGTTGGTTCCTTTTAACGCCGGGTCACCTCTTTTCTATACCTTTTAATAAATGTTTGAACAATGCTATACAAAGTCATATTTTTTTATAAATCAATAAAATTATTCAATAAATCGTTTGTCAAATAAGTTATATTCATATAATGTCAATGAGAGTCAGAGTATAAATGAATTTAAAATGTTGTCTACCGGTGCTACTATTATACAGAGATCCGGAAGAATGGTTTAGCTATTTTTGCGCACCGGGTGTGTGATTGCGAACAAATTCCAGGAATTTCCGCAACAAATTCTAATTATCAATATATATATATAAATCTCATCCACTCTAATAATTAGTATTTCCTACTAATGGCCACTTTTATCATTCAATAATTTGTCTTTAAGTATATGAATAATGTTTTTGCAATTAATTAAATATTTAATAATATTTTATTCTTAATTCTTAATTAAATTTTAAAAGGTGTTCTTGAAATAAACCCCTTGATAATTAAATCGCTTCATGTACTCAAGTCAAATAGGCTTTTGTCGATATTATATCCTATTATACAAAATTTAGTTTCAAACCAAAATGAACAAGGGTACGATACCCGGACATATTATAGAAATAGATGGCATAAATATTCACTATGAAAAGGTCGGTAATGGTCCGATGGTATTGCTGCTGATGCCCGGGGCTATCGGTATGAATAAACAGTACTTTAATTATTTGTATATTAAGAATATTACTATTCATTGCAATTCCTGATTAGGAACGACTCAAACAGATTTCAGTATTCAGTTGAGTGAAGATAAAGGCTTTGATAGAAGAAAGTTCACTTTGATTGCATGGGATCCACCCGGACATGGGTTCAGTAGACCCCCGGCTCGAGTATATGGCAAAGATGTCTATAAAAGAGATGCGGATTTGGCCGCAAACTTAATGATGGTTTGTATTCAAAATATAGTTATTTTTTTATATTCTTTCAAAACAAATGAATGTCAAAAATATTTAATACTACTGTAATATTACTGCAATTGAAGCTTATTTGTTCAGCTTGTGATACATTTATTTATAATTATAATTTTAAATTAATTATTATTAAAAAAAGGTTTTTTTCATCATTTTATTTATTCAGAAATTAGGTCATAATTTATATTCAGTGTTGGGATGGAGTGACGGCGCGAAGACAGCACTTCTGATGGCAATCAAATATCAGTCAAGAATTGATAAATTGGTTATTTGGGGCGGAAATGCATATGTCTTACCGCAGGAAAGGGAGGCCTTAAATCTATACAGAGATATCTCACTATTCAATCCCTATTCGAGAGACTTATACGAAAAGGCCTACGGATTGGAATTCAAAGCTATGGTCAACAAACTGGTCGATCATTACGTGACAAATCTGGACGATATCTGCAGGAATGAAGTTCACAAAATCAGATGTCCCACCCTGGGTCAGTTGACAATACATCAAGTTGTTTATCTTAATTTAATTTCATTTATAAACTTGAACCAGTACTTCACGGAGATCTGGATCCGTTACCATTAGAACATCCAAAATATCTGACTGAAAAAATATGTGATTCAAAACTACACCGATTCTCTCGGGGCGGACATAATTGTCACCAAGAATTCAGCGATGAATTCAAGCAAATTGTTTCCGAATTTCTTCTCGAAGACAACTATTTCTGAAGAAATATAAAGGATTTTCATTTGAATTGATTGATAAGAAACTCAATTCAAATAAAATTCAAATAAAGTTTTCCGCATTTTATTTTAAAACTTGATTTAGAAAATGAAAAAACAGAAAAACCTTTTTTAAAAATGAATTTTAAAATAAACTGTGAATTAATTTAAATATATTTAATTTATAATTAAAAGCTTTTCTTCAGTTTTAAAAATTAAATAACAATTATTTTGAATAAAATTTTTGCAAAACATCTATTAATTTAGGTTTGAATGGTTGTTAATTATGAAAGTTCAATTTTAACTATATTTCATTAAACTTGGTACTTGTGCTTAGATTTAAATCATGTGTACTAGAGATGTGGTGAATTTGGGAATGGGGTTAAGTTTTTATTTCTTGAAAGCTATGATAAGTTGAATATCCATTGAAATTATCTGAAAAATAGACTGAAAAATGTTTCAAAAGTGAACAAAAATTTTATATTTAAAGAAAATATACCTTTTAGGCA
Source organism: Eueremaeus valkanovi (assembly GCA_034693305.1). Taxonomy (NCBI): domain Eukaryota; kingdom Metazoa; phylum Arthropoda; class Arachnida; order Sarcoptiformes; family Eremaeidae; genus Eueremaeus; species Eueremaeus valkanovi. The sequence goes on along the minus strand of JAQIWA010000258.1, from coordinate 32,448 downwards.
AGGACAAAAGAATTAAAAGGAAGTTATTAAGAACAAGTACAGTATAATTTCTTATATTTTCTAAATAAAGTTTTATTATTACAGTATAATTATTAAAGTTCGTCTCTATTGGGCTATAATTGAATGCGGTTTAAGTCAAATAAATAATATTTATTTTATTTTCTAAATAAATATTTTTAAAGTTAATAAATATTCCTTTGAGTCAATATATGCAGTATATCTAACCCTGCCATCAATTTAATGGGTGCTCTTAATACTTAATATATTGGTGCAAGTTATATTTTATAATAAGCATAATATTGATAAAATACTGATGGATCAGTTCATTGCTGTTCAGCCTTCTTGGCCGCCAAAACATTTTTGACGTCTTCGGCCGCGCTTTCAGACACTTCTTTAAAATGTGCCGACTCAGTTTGTATCCGTTCTAACCAGGCTTTCAGATTGGGATAGTCATCCAGCTCTTTGAACTCGTTTATGGCCAAATATGTAGTTGTCTGGGCTATGGACAGGTCGGCTATTGTCAACTCTTCTCCGGCCACATATGCATTGTCACCGATCAAAGTGTCCATTAGTTTCAGTTTGTTCTTGTAATCTGTTCTCTCTTTTTCTGTCGCTTCCAAACCCTTATACTCCGAGACCTTTCAAAGCAAACAATTTTTTAAAAATCTATATTTCAATAATGGATTCAAAATAATATTGATTACAATGACGTCATGTAAGGCCTTATTGTAAGTCATATCGAAGTTAAGCATTTTGTCGACTAAAGCCCTCTTCTTGGGGTCACTCGGGTATAACGAGCTTTCGGGCGCGTATTGGTTGCACAGGTATTGTATTATAGCTCGACTTTCCCATAGAACCAAATCTTCGTCAACGATTGTCGGCACTGTATGAGCCGGGTTGAGCTGATCCACGAAATTGTATTAATTATTTATTACTTTATTTTATAGTTTATAAGTAATAATCATTTTATGCAAACAATACAAATAAGCTCTGGTAACTCAATATTTATACAGACACTGAAATATTATAAGATAATAAATAATATAATTAGCATAGAGAGAATCTGTTAGGGATGTGCTAGCTCGAAAATGTCAAGGGTATTTCAAAATGGCGCTGGAGTATCCAAAACAGTAAATTTGATGACAATTTTCCGCCGCCTAATGAGTATCAAAAAATCAAAGAAAAAGAGCATATAGTTTAGTCTTCAGGGCGTATTTTGGTCTATACCCCCTTGCACATCCCTACAATTTGTGCTACATTTTAGAAAATGGAGTTCTTATGATTGAGTTTAAATTATTAATAAATTTAATGAATAAACGAATCAAGTTTATTGAAATATTCCAAAAATGAACAGGTTGCACTTCTGTTTTAGGACCTGATTTGATATTAAAGAATTTAAAGAATTAGATAATTGTCTTACTTTCAAATAGTCTTCAGTCAAGTGCTCGCCTTTCAACAAATCAATTACTTTGATGTTGACTTCAATACCCAAATGCTTGGCTGTAATCAAGACTGTACGCGACGCAGGGCTTAAATTCATATAATAAAGGTCGATTGGCATCTTTGAATTGTGAACACACAGATATTATGGTTGAATTAATTGAACTACTGTACTGGCAAGTTTATGAAATATTGCAAAATACTGACAGAGCTATCGCTAGTCTTGCTATTAGTGATAACGCAGTGACTGTTGTAATCAAATACTTTTAGATTTATATCGTATTAAACATTGATTTTTGGTTTCAATTAAATATTCTGTATATAAGTAGTGAAAGAAAACGATTGCACGGATTGGCAGAGACCGGGAGCGTCTATTCACGCCAACTCTGCAATACAAGTCTAAACAGTATATGCTTTTCAGACAATTCAGTGCAAATGCACTAAAAATTAATGTTATTCTCATTTCTGTCTACTCTTTGTACACAAGAATTGGTATTGAATTTTATGACTGCATTGCAGAACAACTCCCACTTATCGACTGACTTAACAAATTGTTTTTATAATTGTTTTTTAATGTCTTTTGTTATTATATTTATGTTTTAGTTTCTAATATATTTCAATATCAAAATTGATCTTGCTAGAAAAACAATTAATTGAAATAAACTTATCGATTGAAACATTTAATGTTTGAATTCATTTTATTTTTGTTGATTGAAATTATCAATAAAATTGATATAATATATGCAACGGAATATATGCAACAAATGTTGTGAAAAATACTTCAGAACTTATTTGAATGAAATGAGAAATTAAAGGCTTTCAAGCAGAGAGATACTGTACGAGCAGATTTTTTATTTTCTTCTTATAGGAATTTGGTTTAGCCTGGTATTAATTTAGAAATTCTGGAGTTCAAGTGAACTTACGATTAGTGCTTATACTGAATACAATTGATTCACTGGTCAGCTTGTGAGCAGGGATAATTTATTAGAACCACATTTTAGACATATTATTAATCAATGTTATAATTGACGCGAATTTTATTCAATTAAATCCAAAATATTTGTAGATTTTATTTTTGATTTCTAAGTTTAGCCAATTCTATGGCCATTATTCTGAACTCTTCGGGCACTTTACCATTGACCTGGTCATAATAGGGCAATTCTGTTTGCATTCGTTCGAACCAGAGCTTCAGTTTTGGGCAATCTTTTAAATCCTTCCAATCATTGATTGTTAACAGAGTAGTCGTAGCCAAGACAGACAGATCAGCCAGGGTCAATTCATTGCCAGCAAAGTATTTGCTGTCACCGATCAAAGTTTCCATCAGTTTTAGATTGTTTTTGTAGTTCTTTATATTCTGTTCAGTCGGCTCAATACCCAACACTATTTTCATTACCTGAATGGAAGAAAAATATTAAATTTAAGCAATTTTTGAAGACATGTATAGATACGAGAGCGTCGCGATTGGCCAAGAAGTATGTCAGGTCTGTATTGAGAACTCTGTCGACCAAAGCTCGCTTTTTGGGTTCACTCGGATAGAGCGAGTTGTCCGGAGCATATTTATTGCACAAGTATTGCATAATTGCACGACTTTCCCATAGAACAAAGTCCTGGTCAACCATTGTGGGCACTGTATGAGCCGGGTTTAGCTGATCCACAAAATAGTATTAAATATTAAATTTTTATTTTATAGTTTATAAGAAATATGATTGAGATTTGGCTCTGGGTTTGAAATTGTTTCGATTGCATCTGATTTCAGAATTGCAAAAAATGGTAGTTTTAAGCATACTTTCAAGTATTCTGGAGTCAAATGTTCCAGTTTATCCAAATCAATATTTTTGATGTTAAGTTCAATATTCAACTGTTTGGCTGTCATCAAGACTGCCCGACACGGAGGGCTTGCATTCATGTAGTACAGGTCAATTGCCATTTCTTTAATAATTCTTAAAAATATATGAAATTATTTATTGATTAATACAAATGATTGCATTTGATTGAGAATTAATTGCAAATACAATAGAATATTAAGACATATACTATGTATTAGAGATAAGATTGAATAACTGTTATGGTAATAGAGTATCAGCACTGTTACCACATTATTATAACCTAAACAATACTTGAAAACTGTAAACATATTCATTGATAAACATCTCAAACTCAATGTTTAAGTAGTTTTCGGCCATTTTTTTCCATTACTTGATATTATCTGAAAATAAAGTATTAGTTTTGCGGCAAAAATGCTGAACAAAGTTATCTTAAGCCGAAATAGTGTTTCGGCAATGCGTTCATTAGTGCGTCGATCGCACGAAACACGTATTCCCGAGAAGTCTATGAAGTATCGCACGGGTCATATGGATGAAGCACTTGTGCCGTCCGGGGACTGGAAGGAGGCCTTCAAAGTACAGCAGAGCAAATACAACAAACAATTAGGACTCGGGGCAGTTTATTTCGTCATCACAGTCGGCTACATGTATAGTGCTGGCTACCTGGAGTTGATTGGCCCACCTCCTTTCAAGAATGAATAGGCATTGAAAGCCTTTTTGGCCAATGGTTTAGTTCAGTAGTCTATAAGTCTGAACGAATGCTTAATTGAATTTCTGTGTCTTTTATTTGATTATTGATTTTAACTAACATTTAAATCGGTTTAATCTTAAATAAAATTATAATAATTTCTGTTTTATTTTGCGCTTTAATTATTCAATTATTTAATGCTATTTTTAATTAAAAATAGTCCAGCTCCTTCATGCTTTCATATAATTTCTTATTATTCATAAAAGACTGTAAACAAGCATTTGATATAATATATTAAACTTATAAACAATTCAGCACTGGTTTGACAATGAATTGTCACTCAATTTCAATACCGTCTGTATGTCTGTAAAACTGAATATCAGACTAAATAATTGCAATTATGTTTAAATCTCTATTCCTGTAAAAGAGTCACATTTTATTTGTATCATAAAGTGTAGGTATTCTAGTCATGTGGTCATAAGCGCTAACAAAATCGGAGGTCAGAGGTCAAAAGTAAAGATCGATTGCCTTTCCTTCCAATTGTTCGGACTATTAATTAAGGATTAATTTCAGTTGAATTCAAATTCAAATATAAAAGAAAGAAATGAATTGAATATCATTCAGAATATATATTGATTTCCTACAAAATAGAAATGATTGGCACATAAATGCACCAGAGCTTCAATCAAATCAAATCCATTATTAAATCAAATTAACTGATTGAGTGGTTGAGTGAACTTTTATTTAGTGTACTTTCAGTGCAATTATTCTTTATATTCTATAATGTACTCAATGAATGGGTTAATAACCAGGTTTTCATAAATTGCACCAGAGGCGCACTTAATGTTAAGAATGATCAAAAGGATATTTAAGCAAGTACAATGCTTGGTCTAACAGTCCGAAATACACTTCTACTCTAGTTTTTCTTCTGCTAACAAAATCTTTTAAACATAGGTCCAATTAAGTCCTATTAATATTAAGTTAATACTATTAACACATAATTTGTTGGCGAATATTAATATTCACTTTTATTATCGTTTAATTCAATCAAATTGACATAATTTTAACGAAATTTTGCTAAAATTGTGTGGGTCATACTTTTTGCATCGTATTTAATCTTTAATAATTGTCCAAAACATTACAGAATTTTAAAAATATTCACCCGAACCAAAGGAACATTTTATAAAAGGATTGTTTGGCAAAATGTAAGCTTTTCCGAGTTATCTCTGGAAATGTGACTTTGTTTAGTCTTGATGATAATTATTTGTCGGTTACATAATATGTCCTGTAGCAATTGGTGCAAAAACATTCGATGTTAGCCTTAAATTAATATATTTTTTAAGAATATTCTCGAATTTGAGCAAAACATAGAATTTTCTGGTATTATATCTATAGTTAAGTACACTCTTTAGTGCAAAAGAGGCGTTGATTTTGGTATAACATCCAAAGGTATATATTTGAATAGAGGATCCGTTTATTCTGTCGCTACAATATAAATAATCAGAGTTTAGTGCAATTCTAACGCAACCAATGGTTGAAAAGTTTGATAATATTGTTTCGATTAAGATCTGAAGCAAACAAAAAGACGTTAGAATTGAGTGAATTATTGCAATAAATTAGTTAAATATAATTTCCAGACTTCAGTTATATAACAAGATTAGATTAATCACTATATCTGTACTGGTATTTTGATATCAAAAGTGTATTTAAGCAAACGTTAAACGAAAATAAATATTCATTTGAGTGAACAATCATTAAATTGAGTATAAGTGACACTGAGTTCAGTTAAGAAGCAACAGAATGCCAGTCGACCTCTACTACTCCGAATACAGCGCTCCGAGTCGTGCAGTGCTGATGACAGCCAAGCATTTGAAAATTGATCTAAATCTGAAACCAACTGATTTGAGCAAGGGTGAACATTTGACACCAGAATTTTTGAAGGTATGAATCGATTATTCTTTAATTTTAAAATTATTTGCATTTATATTGAATTAAAATATATTAGAAATGAAATGAAAGCAAAATATTAACAATTAATTTGAAAAATATTATACAAAACATAATATATTTATTTATTTGATTGCCTGAACAGATCAATCCGGCGCATACAGTGCCCACGATTAAGGATGGTGATTTAGGAATAGGGGAAAGCAGGGCCATTATTCAATACCTGGCCAATCAATACGCCCCAAAAAGCTCTCTCTATCCGAGTGACCCGAAGAAGCGAGCATTGGTTGACCGAACCCTCAATTTCGATGTGTCGTTGTCCGCATCCATTGGAGAGGCACTGGTAGTTAACCCTAATTATGATTTCAATTCTAGAAATATATTATTTTTGAGAACAATATTAACCAAAATGTCGGACACATTGTCAGATCAAACCACTATTCAGGGGCACAGAAGTCACAGAACAACAGATCCAAAGCTATAAAAACAATTTGAAACTATTGGACGCTTTGATCGGTCGCAACAAGTATTTGGCCGGAAATGAAGTGACGATCGCAGACATATCAGTGCTGTCGACCATCACTATGTTGGTCGTCAATGACTACGCAGACCTCAAGGATTTGCCCCAATTGAAGGCCTGGTTTGAACGGCTTCAGAAAGAGTTGCCGTATTTTAATGAAGTGAATGCAGGCGTTCCCGAAAAGTTCAAACAGATGTTGGCCGCGCATAAGAAGGCATAGGAAGCCATAGGAAGCCATAGGAAGGCATAGGAAGTAGTTCTCAGAATCTGATCTCAATTTAAACTTTTCGTAAATAATATTTTTGAAAATAAACGTTAAAACGAATTGAATAAATGATTTCATAAAAACAGGTTCACTTAATTTGCAAAATAAGGTCGATGTTGAAAACTCAAGAATTGAGAGTGGTCTTTTTAATTGTTCTGTGCAGAAGTGTTCGGGTGCAACCATTTCGTTCGAATTGATTTCATTTAATTTATTCAATACTTATTATGAATCAAATAAAACAATTATTCATTAAATGGAAAAATTTTTATAAACATGGGTTCACTTATTATCGAAGTGAGAGCACATATTAATAATTGCATCCAGACCCATTCATTCAATAAGCTCAAGTCTGAACAGAATAGTGTGAATTCACACTTAGCATAGGCTTTAAATCTGTTGACTAGAATGCATACACTTTATGATACAAATAAAATGTGACTCAGTTTATAAAGAGTAGAGATTTAGAGATAATTTCAATCTCTAAATTGGCCAGGCTGTTTAATATATATAGAGAGTATTGGAACTGGGACACAATTCATTGTCAAACAGTGTTGAACTGTTTATGTGTTTGATGACATATGACTGGGATGTGTCCAGCAATGAGTCTGAATTATAATCTCAGATATGATCAATAAAATAGTGAATCTGGATCCAATTTTGTGCTGCACTGGTTATAAGTTAAATGAAATAATAACAATTCAACTCCGATTAGTTCTTTTATTATCAATATTTATTCGAATTAAGTCTACTATTTGTTGGCAACCATTTGTTTGTAGAGTTCGGGTTCATTGGCACTGACCTCCTCATAATAAGGCAGTTCCTTTTGCAGTCGCGCATTCCAGGACTTAATATTCGGGTAATCATCCAAATGCTTATAGTCATGAATGGCCAGAACAGAGAGTGTGGACAGGTATGAGAGGTCAGCTATTGTCAACTCATCCCCGGCCACGTACTTATTGTTTCCGATCAATTCGTTGAGAGCTTTGAAATTGCTTTTGAAGTTTTTCACTGCATTTTCGTGCGCTTCGACTCCGCGCCAGATCTTAATCAACTGAAACACAAATGAATTGTAATTATTATTAGATTTGGTTTATATTAAACATTATCTCAAATATTGATAATACGCTTACAATAACCTCACGGATGGCATACCATATACTCATATCAAAGAAGAGCAATCGGTCGACAACTGCTCTCTTCCGAAGATCACTCGGATATAGTGAACTGTTTGGCGCATATTTAGTGGCCAGGTATTGCATAATAGCCCTGCTTTCCCACAATGCAAAGCCATCATCCACTATGGTTGGGAGGCAATGAGCCGGGTTGAGCTAATTGGGTGGCAATTATCAATATAAGTCAGTTAAATAAAGAATATTATTATAAAAGTTCGACCTTGTTAATAAGCAAACCTTAACGAACTCAGGAGAAAACTGTTCTTTTTTATCCAGATCCAGGTTCTTTATATTGACATCCAGTTTCAATTGTTTAATTGTCAGCAGCACTGCCAGACTGGGAGGACTCAGATCAGTGATGAACAGCTCGATTGGCATTTCGATTGAGTTTTAAACACTTAATTCAAATCTCAATAACAATTAGACTAAACAACCGGTGAATGAGTTGTCACTCGGATTCAGATTTTTGTCTCTATTTTATAGACTTTTGAGTGGATTTTATTCTCATCTCTCATACAATAAGACTACTGTCTGCTCGAGTGATGGTTTGATCTATGGTTTCTGATGTCAGCGTTGCTATGACACACTCATATGCAGGGACAACCAAAATTAGCCAAGTATCTCTCCCTTGGCTGCGTAATTGACATATTGCCCATAAGCTACCCATTGTATAGCCCACAACGAATATAATATACACAGCTATAATATTTCAGTAAATGGTTCCGAACCACCTTATGATCGTAGCTGTTATCTGTATTGAGCCGTTGATAACAGAATAGAGAATATACTGAAAGTTTGAATTTCAAACTCTTCTCTATTTGACTGAACAGCCAATCCTGAGAAGTGCACGCCTTTTGCACTGAAGTGTACTTATCTGACAGTTAATACGCAAATGTATAGCGAAGGACAGATATATATTTACCGGTATTTTATTGCTCTCTATTCAAGTTCAAAGTTTCATGTGAACAGGGTGGGTAGGCCAAAATACACACTATGGCTCGCAAATAAGCGTAGGTTTGACTTCATTGACGAGAAAAAGTGGCCCATATCCAAATTCTAGAATTAGTGGGTCACCTCTTGGTTTGCAAGAATTGCTCATTGCTGATTTATAATTAATTTTGATACTGGGTATAATTTTTTGGATTACTGAATGAGATGTTTTGATAAAATTTCTTATTATTACAGTTAATATTTATATAATAATAGTCTTTGGATGAAAAAGTAGCATGAACAAAATATATTATATCAAGCGCTTTTGGAATAAGGAGCAGGGTATTTGTAACTAATTGATGACTTGTATTGGGATTATTCAATGAGATTGTGATTAATCCAAATCAATAGACAATATATTCTATTTTAAGTCTATTTCAATGACTATCAAAAAATTCTTAAACAAAACAAATGGTTTATTAATCTTAAAGTTTGTCATAATTTTAAAGAATACATAAATAATATTAAATTAACCTCAGCTTCAATACAATAAATGTGATATAATTAACATAAACCTACTTTTTATTTGCCATCAATTGTTTGAACAGTTCGGGTGCATTGCCATTGACCTCCTCATAATAAGGCAGTTCCTTTTGCAAGCGTTCATTCCAGGCCTTGATATTGGGGTAATCATCCAAATCCTTATAATCATTGATTAGAAGTATAGAAATAGTCGAGAGGTATGAGAGATCAGCGATTGTCAGCTCATCCCCGGCCACGTATTTATTGTCTCCGATATATTCGTTAAGAATTTTGAAATTGTTTTTGAAATTCTTGACCGCATTTTCGTGCGGTTCGACTCCACGGAAGATCGCAATCAACTGAAATGGGAATGAAATGTGAAATCAATTAATTATATTGAATAGGATTTTCAAATGCACTCACAATAGTGTCGCGAATGGCATAGAATATACTCATATCAAAGAAGAGCAATCGGTCGACAACTGCTCTCTTCCGAAGATCACTCGGATATAGTGAACTGTTTGGCGCATATTTGCTGCACAGGTATTGCATAATAGCCCTGCTTTCCCACAATGCAAAGCCATCATCAACTATGACCGGAACAGAGTGTTGTGGATTGAGCTAATTGGGTGATTGGGTCGAAACAAGTTTTGTGAAGATATCGAACAGAAAACAAAATTTCATTTAAAAAAATCAGACAAACTTTCAAGAAGTCAGGAGTTAAGTGTTCTTGCTTATCTAGATTCGTGTGCTTAACATTGACATCCAGGTTCAATTGCTTGATTGTCATTAGCACTGCCCGACACGGAGGACTTCGAGTGCTGTAGTACAGGTCAATTGGCATTTCGATTGCGTCGGTTTGACAATTGAATAATTCTGATCTCAACTTGACTTTTGAGCGAAGAATCTTTGAATGGACTCTATTTATACCCTATTTATAACTTTGAGAATAGTGTAGAATAATTGATGTACACATTCTGCTCTACACAGATGAGAATATGTGCTCATCCGAAGTGCACACCTTTTGCACTCAGCTGTACTTAATTTGGTTACTAAGGAGATGCAGAGGTGAAGGACAGGATTGCCTTCTAGTGAACACACAATAATTGTGCAATTATTATGCAACTATTGCCTTGGTGCAAAGTATTTATTATTATTGTACAATTACTTGATTAAACCCCTTGTTCTTTGATTTTTCATTAATCAAATACTGTATTAGTTTTGTTAATATGTATAACAAATAAAATTGTTATTACTTTTGAATCTATTTTCTTCATAAACACATCTATAAAATGCATTACTAAATAAAGTCAAATAAAGTATTTAATTGCACCCATGCATCCTAGTAAGCATTTTCATCAAGGTTACAGAGAGATTAGCAGTGTCAGCTCAATTCAAAGCATAAATATCAATAGATTATATGAATTCAATAAAATTCCACAAAAAATAATATAATCTTGCAAATTGAACGAATAGGAATTATGGTCTGACCCGTATACTATTAATATGTAATAAAAAGCTATTTTTATATCAATTCAATAATATGAATAGAAAATTGCGAAATGTATGTCTCCATAACGACCATAACGAGCCTGGTGATTATATTTTAATATACGGCTGTTATGCAAATATTAAACAATTTTGTATAATATTGACAATGGATTCACATATTAGTTGAATTCAAAAAATAGCCAACTTTAGGAAAATTAAAAAAATATGATCAGGTATTGAGATTTCAGATCATACCTATCAACTATCATCAGAATTATTTCTGAATACAATTTTCTTTTTTTTAATGCTATCAATAGTTAAGAATAATTGTATCGACAGTTCTATTCATTCAAATGACTTCAACACAGACTTCAAAGACTGATATAAACATTTGTATAGATAAGGACATCGAAGAGCTTTTTTCAATCAGGGTATAAAATTGCATTGCGTTGCTTATGCAACTCCTGATTTGATCTCGCTCACAGAGTTGAACTTTTCAAACAAGGTAAGACTTTATCGCTTGTTTGCAGCACTCGTTCTATGTTTGCATTAATTGACTAATAATTCAATAGAATTCTTAACATTCAGTATTGAACTTATTTTTTGATTACTGGCTAACTCTGCCTCACAATTAATGTTACTGTGTTTTGCATAGTTTTAGCTCCAGTACATTTTTAGCCCATAAGCTCACAGCTGTCCATACGATGTGTGATTCCAAATATGACCTGGTCTAATTTCTTTTTTTGTTTATTTAGAAAATATTATTTTCGAAATATTTTAAAACTTATGAAACTTTTTAATTCAATTCAAATATGTTTTGAGAACTACTTCTACTTCTTGTGCGCAGACAGTAATTGTCTGAGTATTTCAGGCACTTTGCCGTTCACTTCGTCAAAGTATGGCAACTCTTTCTGAAGCCTTTCATACCAGGCCTTCAATTTGGGTAAATCCTTTAGGTCTGCGTATTCATTGATGGCCAACACAGTGGTCGAGGCCAGCACTGATAGATCAGCTATTGTCAACTGATCTCCGGTTAGATATTTATTGTCACCGATCAAAGTGTCCATCAGTTCCAAAGTGTTCCTGTAGTTCGTTGTCTGCATTTGTGTCGGACTTATCCCTCGAATCACTTTCAGTAACTTTTCAACAAAACAATTGATTTTAATAATTATTATCATTTAATGTCAACTATTAGTTGTCTTATACTACCAGTGCTTCTCTAACTGATTGATAATAAGTGGTCGCATCGAAGCTAAGCATACGATCGACAAGAGCTCGCTTTTGACAGTCGCTCGGATAGAGTGAACCGTTTGGTTGGTATTTGTTGCACAGGTATTGCATTATAGCTCTACTCTCCCAAAGAACAAACCCCTGGTCATCAATAGTGGGCACTTTGCGGGTCGGGTTCAGCTGTGCTTATCATTCAATTGATTGCATTTTCAGTTTAGGCTAAAACAATAAATTCAATACAACCAGTAATAGTACCTTGGCAAAATCAGGCTTCATGTGCTCTCCTTTTCTCAAATCAACCTGCTTCAAATTAAGCGCAACATTCAATTGTTTGGCGGCCATAAGCACAGCCCGAGAGGGAGGGCTTAGAGTTGTGTAGTAGAGATAGATTGCCATTATTTAGAGCTTCAAAACTATTTTAATACTAATTGAACTCAAAAACAATTTAATTATTCAAATGTTAACTCTATTCCACTGAACAGTCAGTTGACAACAGGCTTAACGGCTAGACCCAGGTTACCATTTTGCTGTGCATAAAACAGCCTTGTAGAGACATCTAGATGAAAATACACGTTTTAGTATATAAAAATTATTTTACCATGTCTACTAGACCTACCACAGGTCACAACTTCAAAAAACAAATTGAAAATAAGAATAAATTGCTGATCGTCTCTGATTGTTGACCCTTATCAAGGACATATTTATACGTCATACTTCTCTCTGCTCCCAGATAAAGTAGGAGGTTCAGATTGATTTGCAACTCAAATCAAATATCAGATTTTTTTCAAATTCAAAGTACACTGTTTATTGATTGAGTTAATTTTGAATGAGCAAGACAATTTGCACTTTTAAAGTCCTCTATTTTGTATAAATAGAAATTAGTTTTTCTTTTAAATTAATTCATTTATTAAAAAAATATAATTTGTTATAAACTTTTCTTTATTTAGAAAATATTATTTTCGAAATTTATTTTAAAACTTATAAAACTTTTATTACAATTCAAATATGTTTTGAGAACTACTTCTTGTGCGCAGACAGTAATTGTTTGAACATTTCAGGCACTTTGCCGTTCACTTCCTCATAGTATGGCAGCTCTTTCTGAAGCCGTTCAAACCAGGCCTTCAATTTGGGCAAATCCTTTAGGTCTGCGTAGTCATTGAGGGCCAATGCAGTGGTCGAGGCCAGCACTGATATGTCTGCGATGGTCACTTCATTTCCGGCCACATATTTGTTGTCACCGATCAAAGTGTCCAATAATTTCAAATTATTTTTATAGCTTTGGATCTGTTGTTCAGTCGCTTCTGTTCCTCGAAATAATGGCATTAACTGAAGAATATTAAACATTATTAAGCAATCGATTAAATCATTAATATTTATAATTTTCATTATATATTCAATAAATAATTAATATTAACTACCAGTGCGTCCCGAATAGCCGTGAAGTAAGACATATCGAAATTGAGAGTTCGGTCAACCAATGCTCGCTTTTTAGGGTCACTCGGGTAGAGAGAACTCTTAGGTGCATATTGATTGGCCAGGTATTGAATTATAGCTCTACTTTCCCACAGCGACAAATCACCATCCTTAATTGTGGGCACTGTATGCGCCGGATTGATCTGCTCAGACAATTACATAATTAGGTTTAGAAAAGGTTTGCAAAGTTTTCATTCAATTGAATTGAAATGAATTTCATTAAAAGTAAATGATTTTCAGAAACAATAATCTAATCGATGTATACCTTCAGGAATTCTGGGGTCAAATGCTCTCCTTTTCTCAGATCAGTTGTCTTTATATTCACATCAAGTTTCAGATGTTTGGCTGCCATCAGCACTGCCCGACTCGGAGGGCTCAGGGATGCGAAGTATAGATCGATTGGCATTTTGTTAACAATTAATTAAATCTGAGTTTAATATAATATTAAAATAAAATCTGTTTTAAATTACTTCTGATTTAATACTTGTTTGAGTGTCTGTCAAATGAATAACTATTCGCTTTGGTCTAACAACTGTTTAAATACTTGTCTCTAAACCTCTATATTGATTATATGGATAAACTTGTCTGGATTATTTCAAAAAATGATAGCAATAATGCACTAAATTCTAACTTATCTTCGTTTGTCTGAGAATTTGATGGAAACAATTGAATCAAGCAATTGAACCATTGGTTGCATTTGAATTGCACTCAACTCTATACGAGAACAACTGTAATGACACCCACTTTGCACTAAAGATTGCACTTCTGGAGGACTGAGAGATAAACTTTGAAGGACAGCTCGTTTTTAATTTATTAGCACAGGTAGTCAGAATAAGCGAATAAAGATGGGGTTTATAGTCTCACCTGAGCTTGTTTATAATTCTGATTCTGAATTCAGTTATTTATGAATTTAATTAAGATTTGATTAAATCTCTGAAAGTTTACGTTTTGTACAAATTGCGAACATTTTTAGAACATGTTATGTCTCGAACATCCCTTGGCCACTTGCATTTTTATTACTCTATAAGTTATCTAATCATCAAAACAGTCGTATTTTTATATTAACTGATTTCAGAACTAATGCCCGATTAATGTCTATTCAGTTGAGATGTACTGTATTATAGTTGAAAGTCTACATTGAAATCGATTGATTAGTTATACACTATATTAATAGAGTACCAATATTAATCTTGTTCCATGTTTCAATCTTATTCACAAATCGAGCATGAACCTGCTATTGAACACTTTCACTATGAACTGGACCAGAGATAGGCAATGGGTCTGACGGCAGGGGGGGGGTAAGCCAAAAAATTTTGCCAAAAAGGGTACAATGAATCACTTTTGAGGGCCAAAAGTGCACCCATTTTCGTGTTTTTCTCTCAAAAAGATCGAAAAATAGAGGGGGGTATGCCTCAGCCAAAATCACTGGGGGGTATACCCCTATCTGTACCCCCATTGCCTATCACTGAAGTGGACATTGAATTCATTAAATCTATAGCCTTTTCAAAATCTTAATCAATTTGATTAGATATGGCTTTAATAATTAATATCAAGAACAAATAATTTCCATTATCAATAACTAACATTTGAGAGTAACCAAGGTAACCTATTAAACATTTTATGAGTTTAGTCGAATAATTTTGTTATTTTTATTATATAATTGATATTTTTTAGCAAAATTCTCCCCGGACTTCCTAACGAACCGAAAGTAGAACAATCAACCTGGTCGAATTCACTGATTGCAATCCTATTTAAACTGTGAATAAAGTCAATTTCTGTTCTTTTATTGCAATAAATAAAACTAAAAACAGTTGAACCGATCTTTAGCTCTAAAGCAAAAGTTTATCATTAGATTAATTAGTGATTCATTGAATCGATAAGTCGTCCGTCAAATGTGTATTCATATATTTTAATGCCATTTTGGTGTTGAAATCGACACTATCTAACTATACAGACGTACTGTAGAGTACAGTTACTTCAGGATTATGTATACTTTGGTTGAAATAATTCCAGTCTAATCAGTGCAGTACTCATCCACCAGAAGGTAATTACTAATTGTGTCATATCATTGATAATTATAGCACTTATTCTTTAATAAATTAAAATTCGGTAAACAATTGATAATATCTGATAAAAATAATTTCACTAAAAAAGTTATTGAAACTAAATTCTGAAAAACCTAGATAAAATTACTGAGTAACTATTAAATTTTAAAGAACCTTCATTATTAGTACTAGTAATTTATGACTGTACAATTTATTTAATGCTAAATTCACTATATTTTTGTGTTGAAGACAACACGAATGCTCTGTCGATAATCTTATGTTAATTTGCAATAATAGTCATATATTTTCTGAATAACAGATATATTATTAATCCATCGATTCATTGATATTATAAGTGCATAGAATCAAGCAGAAACAAAAGCTATCAATCAAACCGTTGAAATGTTTTTATCCAAACCTAACTTCAAAAAAGAAAAGCCAAGGATATAATTGATATCTTTCTGATATATCGTAAACAACTTCTGAGAAGAAGATTCAGTCAATCGTATGCTTAGCTGAGAGTCACAGCAATTAAGAAATAGTGTTTTAATTGATACAAACTAATTGCCCTCTAAACTGTTCAATGCAATTTTTTCATCTTATTTATCAAACTATCTAAATGAGTAATTTTACTTCTGGTGATTTGCATATTTTAATTCAAATTTTTCCATTAATTTAAGAAATGTTAAGTTATTTTCATTCATTTATTCATTATCTGAATCCAATATTTTCATTAATTGCTATATTTTTGAGTTGTATTCAAGAGTTGCTATTAATTGGTTTACAAATGGATTCAAATGATTATCTATGCGTTCAAACAAACAATTATTGATTTATCAATTGATTTAATTAATTAAAGAATTAATAACTCTTTTGGATGTGATTTTAAAAATTGTTTGTCATTTGTTTATTTGAATTCTTATCTAATTCTTAGTAAATAGTCCAATGTTTTTGAGTTTCATAATTGAAAAACCATTTCTATAAAAGTATTACTCATATGACTGAGTGTTAGTTTTGTAAGAATACTATTAACCATTTGAAGGCTTATTTGCTTTGCAAACATTTTATGACATCTTAATTAAAAGTATTATCTTAAGGGTGTAAAACATTAATTAGTATTCTAATCTAGCTTGCTAATTGAAAATCAAATCACAGCTAACATGTTATGAAAATAAAACTATTATTTGGCTGTTATTTGTAAAAAACAAATTAATTATGAATTGAATTGAGTTAAGAAACGAGTTTTAATTTAGTTTCAATGCTTTGACAGATTATGAAAGAGTTTTATATTATTATTAAAGGATTTACAATAAATTGTATCATTCATTCAATTGGAAAATAAATCTAACCTTCAAATAGTGGAACAAAATAATTGGTGAGGTTTTTCCAAAATACTTGAAATATCGGATAAATAGGATTTGTCTTTGAAATGATAGCGAAATATAAATAAAAAAGAAAATAATTAGAACTGAATTTCGAAAGTATTAGAAAACGATATAATAAACAAAATCAAATGTAAGAGTACCAAGCAAGTTTGATAGTTCTTATAAAGTAGAGTCTTGTCGACTCTAACTCTCTCCCCTTGCACATCCACATCTAAATTAATGTAGACTACAGTAACTATTGATTATTAAATCAAGTGAAATCATTTGGACAGGCTCAATTGTTATTGCATTTCCTAATCACAGTCGCATACAATCAATTGATTGACTCAAATATTTCCATTGAAAATATTATTCTTGTTCAGTTCAATTGCTTGTACTTTCGAATTCACTGTATTTAAGTTCGCTTGTTCAGTAAATAACCAGTGGTGACCAGAGGGGGGCGACCCTTCCCTAGGTTTTTGTCAAAGTATGTCGGAGCAAAAAATGGGACCCAAATCTCGATGTGAAAATCGTACCCCTGGCTCGAGGCATGACCCCCCTGGACAAAATCCGAGGCTGACTTCCCTTGGAGCGAACGAGTCTGGCCATCACTGGTAAATAACTGTCAAATATTTTAAAATATTCATTAAAAATAGTTTTTTAAAATGAACTCATATTATCGGCCCTACATTCTGATTGAAGAGAATTCCGGGAATATATGATTTTAGAGTTTAATATGTGCCTGACATCAGACAAATATGTTAATTGTATTTATTATTAATTTTTAATTTGAATTAATTGGCATTTATTCG
This sequence comes from Eueremaeus valkanovi, assembly GCA_034693305.1. Lineage (NCBI taxonomy): Eukaryota > Metazoa > Arthropoda > Arachnida > Sarcoptiformes > Eremaeidae > Eueremaeus > Eueremaeus valkanovi. The sequence goes on along the minus strand of JAQIWA010000258.1, from coordinate 14,726 downwards.
AGAAATAATAAATTCTGAAGTATTAGAAAAACAGCAGAATTTTCCAATAGTGGGTTCAATGTTGTCGTCTATATATAGCAATCGGAAATTTTCACGTTTTGAGGGGATTTTGTTTTCTCAATACCTATGCATTGAATTATTCCAAATCATAGCAGAAATTACTCTTAAACTCAATTAATTACAAATTCAAAATCAGTGTTCAATATCATTAATATTTGTTTTATTCCAAATATAATCAGAAAATTAAAAAATCATTTTTTAATTGAATTCTCAAAGAGAAAGTTGTGTCTAATTCAGAGGTGCGGATTGTGGTCTATGATACAGTGGTCAGGGGCAGTCTTCTTCTCTGAATAGCGCCTAGAATTGAAGGTTCCTAAGCTAGGAATAATTGTGAAGATAATTCGAAAGTCCAAAATTGTGGCTATTGTACCTAGAACCATTTTCAAGACTACACCCTTCCGCATCTCTGATCCAATTATATTAAGTCTAAACTTAAAAATATAAAGTTATAATAAATGTTTTGCAAACCAAAACACAACCAAAAGGTTCTTATAGTTATTGATTAACTTTAAACTGTGTTCCTATCGATCATCAAATAATAGATTCTTGTCTTAGATATCAAGAAAACTTACTTTAACTAACTTCCCAAGATGACTTATGGAAAAATTTTATTTCCTTCTAATATTAAAAATAGAAAAATAATTACTTATCCTTCGAATGGGATTTAGAGACAAAATATTTTAAATATCTTTCTTCTGATATTAATCTATAAGTTCGGCAATGAATACGAATATAATTTATTTCTAATATATAAATAATGACTATATTTCGCATTCAAATGATTCGTTAATAAAAAAATATTCTGAAGGAAACATGAATTAAGAAGACATTAAACTCTAAACAGAATTACCCGAAAAACAGTTCTTAAACGAGAAAAATGATATTAATTTACGGAAAAAGGTATTGCCGTAAGAGATGGTAAGTTTTAAGACATAGTAGGATAGAGCCAGTGAAAGGGAAAGCGGTTTTCCTTGACTTTGAACCTGTTCTGTGGAACAGAGAACAGAATATATTGATTGGTATTTTAAATATTAATATTATTTATAATGTTTTTAGTATAACGTCAAAAGAGAGGAGAAATCTTCGAACTCTGTAATTATGATAATTTATGTTTAGTATTGAAACAAAAAATTCTATCAATTTATTGGATCAGTAATTCATTATTACTATTATTCAACTCTTTTTCGGTTATTATTTACAATCAATGGTATCTTTAAATAGCTTTCAACCGGTTTTTCAGCACAAAAGCGAATCTAGAATTTTAAGAATATTTTGATGAGAGATAAAAGTAAAAGCAAAGGAAAAAGTATAGCATTTCGCACAGCCTTGTGCTCTGATGTCATCTCTATCGTCACAATCGCCACAAACAAGTGAGGGATCCGTCTCTCCTGTGCCTCCAATTTTCAAATAGTTGTCTGAATTCTATCACAATTAATGACAATAAATAGCATTAAAGCTTAAGGAAAAATCAAAACCAATTTTCCGCCAATACCTCTCTATACCTCTCTATTCACGTCATTATTTTGCAGTAAACTTATTATTTTCTGTCGATTTTAACTTTATATCTAATTCATTGTGAAATCTATTTTCTTTAAAACTTTATATTTCTATATTCAGAAGAGACAGACATTTATTTTAATAATCATTTATAATATTTTGTGATTTATTTGTGCTTTTATTATAAATAATTGATTTGAGAATTTGCAGTGTTTTTGACAGAATATTATTCATTACTCCATAAATAACTTTGGGATTCAAATACAAAGAACTCATAGATATATTTGGATCTTGTCTTATAAGAAGTGACCAGAGATGCCGAACACAAACAACAATCAGTTAGAAGTGGATGACATCTATGCCAAAGGAGAGGAGCGCTCGCGGCGCAGGTCATCCACTAAAGAACCGATCAGTTATACGAACCGAGCGATCGATAGGTTCACCGAAGCTATCAGTGCTATGAACGCCGCAGTTCTGTTGCCCTCGAAGTTGCGAGACATCGAAGTGTCTGAAGTGGAGGCCAATGAGACACTTGAGTTCGAGATCGCACCGAAAACAGATTTGTACCAGTACTACTCCATGCTCAACAACGTCAAGGATGATCTATTCAACGGACTGTCCAATGGCAGCGATGAGATCAATGCGATTAGTAATGGCATTAATAATAATTATAACTTCAATACTAATAATAATAATAATAATAATAACAGTAGTAATAGTCGTTGGGATCGACAGCAGTCAGACGAAGCGTTCAATTCGTTGACCAGTTTGTCGAGTTTGGCCACTTCTTTGGATGGAGAGCCAGTCTCTTTCGAGGACAGGGCCAACCAATTGATGTCAGTGTTTATGCAACACTTGCAGTCCTTGTATGGCATTCTTCAGCATTTCAGCAAAGCTGCTGAGTATATAACCAAACGCTATCAGCAGGAGATCGATAGGACTGACGACCAATAGACTCACTCAGACTGACTGCTCGACTAATAAGACATAAGAAATTTTGTTTCAAAGTTGACTTTATTTAATTCATATATAATTTACTTTTAAATAATGTTTTAAACAAAGAAAACAATTTTTTCATCTGTTTTATGAATCGATTAAAACTATTTTATTCATAAATTTTTGTTTGAATTCTGTTTTTAACAAACTTTTTATGAACTCGTGTTTCCCTTATTAAGAGAAAACTATTTTTGTATTATTTATTGACTTTTTTGTATTGATGTTATGTCTCCAATAAAACAATCCGACTATAAGTAAGTTTATGTATAAGTCTTTATATGTTTTCCATTTATTTCTGAATTTGCTTTCAATAAAAAAATTTTGAATCGGAATGTTTGAGGAAAGTAGAGAAGAGGAAAAAATACCATTAAAGCTAATAATTAAGAGAAAAATCAAGTTTTAGACAAAGAATAAGATTCTCTCATTTCTCCCTATAAGTTATTTTATGGCAAAATATATTAATATTATTGTTGTTTCAAATTGTTATTCTTTATTCTTGAATAACACAACCAGTGATTGTCAGATCAAACGCCTGACTGAATGGAAATTTCTATTTCACTGTTTGATTGTTTCATTTGAATTAAACTACTTTTTAGTCCTAATTATAATTTTTTTGAAAACTAATCTATAATTAAAACTAATACGAGATCTCATTTCACTGAATATTTTAATAGCACTCTATCATTAGGTTTGACGTCAAATATACATCAATTTCTCTAATTTTTTAAATTTATTCAAAAAATATTCACTAAATTCAGATTAATTGACAAACATTTTTCATAAACAATAATACAAAACAATATTTATTGGTATTCATTGATATTTTATTTACAATTAATTAGTTTTTAATTCAGCTCTGGTTTAAATTAAAATCTCATAATGGGTTCTGAGCAATTTTAAGATTTAACGTGGATTAAATATATGCTAAATAATATTCAGCTTCAAAATTCTTAACAATTTATCATTAAATTGATTTATTCAGATTAGGGACAATCAGGGATCTTCTAAATACCCTATGTGGTCAAACCTAACTGGCCATTTTCGATGAGTTTTCGACCACCGAGGTTGGAAATAATTGTAGAGCAAATACACATTTTGGGGTAACTATTAGCTATGTTTTGGAAAATAGTTAGCAAATATTGCCCTTCAATTTTGGAGCTTGCACATTTCTATTAGAAATGTTATAATTCAGGTTAAATTAATTTTTAATTGAAGTGAACTTAAGAATATAGTCAGACATTGAGCCAAATGATGGCAGCTTTGTTCCCTTGCTTATAAAGTTCTACAAAAGCAACCGTACAATCAAAACAGAATTTTGCAAGATGATTTTAAATAAATAATAAGTGCTTTCATCTCAATACCTTGATTATTTATTTTGGAATTAATTAATTTTATTAAATATAAACAATAATAAAAGTTAAGCTAGCATAAAAGTTGAGCTTACTCACTTTATGACCACTTAATTATGCTAGTCAATATTTCCCAACTGATTAGCATTGAAACTGAAATTTACATGAAATCGCCATGGTAGTATTCAATAGACCTGTTTTATATTGAAGGTAAAGGACTTAAACATAGATATTAATACTTACAAGTTGTTAATTATTGTACCTTGATAGATTCATTATAATTACAAATATTTGAATTTTTCCTCATTTTTATTCAAAATCAATTTGCTTTCACTGTTTGTGTCGTCAAGTATTCTTCAATCAATTAAATATTGTTATAACTGTTTATCCATTTGTTTTCCATTAATGAAATTTAAGAATTATTTCTATTTTTTATTTTTATTTTTAAGTTTAATTTATTTTATGATTGCGTTATAATTCTGAGAATTTTTCAACATTTTTTTGACGTCTGACGCAAATAAATTGTCTTTAGTTTATTACAAAATATTCCTGAATAAAAACAAAGACTATTTTTAAATATTTTGAACCAAAAAATAAATTTATTTTTCATATATCAAAGTCAGGCAAATGTGAGAGAATTTAATAATATTTATGAATATAAACAATATTTCAAAGTATTGGGCTTTAAATCAGACTATAAATAGTCTAATGAATGCAAAACCTTATATTTCTATTGAATTTTCTTTAACAACCCTTTAACAATTAATATCAAGCTCAATTTTCTCGTCTGAATAATGAATACTTAAATACAAATACATTAATATTTCATCAAATGTTTGCCAATTTTTATTATTACTGTAATTGCTTTCAAACAAATGAATCACTGAATGAAAGCAAATATTATTTATGATATTATATTTTTATTAGTAGGGCTAAGGGTGTACTCGGGGGGAGTCTGAGAAAAGGGTAATTTATTATTTAAGTTCAAGTTTTCCAATAAAATTATTATAAATGATACAAACAATACTAAATCTAATCGAACTGGTCGTAAGACAGCTCACTTTCATCAAATCGTACCACTGTTTGAATGCTTGAATCAATTTAATGATTCATAACTACCAGTAAATTATATAAATATAATTTCACTTTTTATCATTCATTTAGAATTCAAAATTCTTGTGCTAGCTTATTTATGAATTGTTATTTGAAAGTTCACCTTGTTAAAAAATAGACAAAAATACTAATAGAATTAAAATTAAAATGAAATAATTTTTGAACAGGATGATTTCGGTCACTATATTTGATAAACAGTACTGTATTTGTGTCTAAATATATCATCTGTCGGTATATGTGATGAAACATAGAATAATTGATCAAGCAACTAACCTGCATGTAGAACATTCAAATATTGTAATGCAAAAACATTCTAGTCAAATTTTAACTATAAATATATCACGTTGTGATCACGAATCGATCCAGACATTGATATAAAAGCTCTCATTATTAAATAGGCTGACCTGACTTACATTGTCAAGTCTGTATAGGTGTTAGAAAATGGTATATAACTTATAATAATTATGTGAAGGTATTTCTCACAACACATGAGCGTCTAATCATACAAATCACGAGAATAACACCAAACTGTAAGTGAATTTAAATTTTATATCCTTTTGCTATAACTGTAATGAACTTCAAAAGTCAACTCTTATGTTGAAAACACAATAATAATTGCGTTTTTCAATGAAATTTTTTTATTTTTAAAACTTCTATTCAATAAACAATTAAAATTGGTTTCCGTATACTATACTTATTCTTCCTGTTTATCGATTAATGTGTTATTTAAGCGATAATTATATTTATAATCAGAAATCAGCTAAACTCAATTAAACAATGCAGACAATGCTGGTGCTCAAAAGTACATGGTCAAATTATCAACGATAACCAATATCTATCATTATTTTGCATATTCATGTCTTGTCTTACAGTATATGCAAAACATTTTTGAATATTTTTGAGTATAAAAAAAGAAAATTCTTTAGAAATTAAATTAAATTAAATAAATGATCGAAATTAAAATAAACCCAAATTCTGTTGACTTCAATTTGAATAGGTTGAACCTGTTATTAAAATGAATGTTCTTGAAAATCAAAATATAAATTATGACAATTCTCTCATATTTAATAAACTTCTTATTAAATATCATTATTTTAATTATAATATATTAAATAAATGTATTATAGAATAAATATTATTCTGACTTATGATTAGATAATTCCTATGAAAGCTATGATAGTCTGTATGTGTGGACCCAAGACATAGCTATAGACCGACGACATTGACCTGATATGAAAGTACTGTTAAATACATATAAAATAATAACAATAGACAGACCAACAGATTTGCTGTCTTCGCTTAAGGCCAAAGGAAAAACTCGTCAAAATTATATACAAAGTTGATTTTGAGCCCAAATACCAGATATAATAGAAAAATATGATTTATATTTGAATTTGAGCACAAGAATAAGTAATGTAGCTTAGCTTCAATGTCAACAATGCTAATTAGAAAGTATGCAAAGCTTCCGAATGATAGTGTGCTCTCTATTCTGCAGTAATCCTGAGCTAACCCATTAAAATCATATGCAATTTGTTTTTTAGGGAAACCCAAATGTTTTTCGATTCAGGCTATGAAAGTGTTTTTGTTTAACTTGTATTTCAATACAACTTTATTTATATGTTTCGTAATTTATAATAATATAATAATTATTTTACTTTATTATCGGTTATACATTATATTCGCTCTGAAAGGAAAATAATCATTGAATTTCTTACAGAGTTTAGTGAATATTAAAATACATTAATTATCTTCTTGTGAAACATATCATTTAATTGTGATTTTTAGTCTTATGTCTTATTCTTTTGTAGTATTTATTTTTTAATAACAAAATTAATTAAAGAATACAACAAAATAAGCATTTGATTCGCCATCAGATGCAGAGTATAAGTATGGTATGACGAGGTTTAAATGCACCTTGCTATGCTTATACGTCATTTCAATTCAATTATTTTTGTAAACTCAATCAAACTTTTTCCAAATATAAAAGAATTCAAACAAAGGCAGCTATTTTTGAACAAGATGACAGACTTGACCGAATTATTATCTGGAAATTCCGAACTCAATCCCATTGACATCGGTTGTGCGATAACATCCATTTTCCTTCACCCATACCTATTGGGTACATCAAATGTGCTCATCCCTATTCTAAAGAAAGCCTGTTATTATGTTAGCTTGCTCATTTTGCTTCCACTTAAATATTTCCATTTCTAAACAAATATAAATATTTGATCAAACATTGAATTGGGTTTTAGGAAATCGTTTTATTACTTTAAACTTCAGTTCAATTAAACATTCAGAAAGTGTTAATGAAGTGAATAAAAGTTTCAGATATTTTAGTATTCATTTTGAAAATTAGTCAAACAGTCAAACAGTCTCAATGACTTCCTAATGGCTTTTAAAAATAGACTTTCATATTGAGAAAGGCTATAAAAGCCTTCGCTTTTGGTTTTTATTTGAATAAATAAGAAAATAAATTAAGCATTATTTGTATAACTGAGCCATACATTGCTATTCAGAGCTGTAATTAAATTTATAATTGCTTTGCAGTCAATTAATTTTCATAGACTTATAATTTTGAAGCCAGTAATGAATTGATTTGAAGACTTACTTTATACATACAGTAGTAAACTTCGTAGTTTATAAATAAAGATAATTTTCTGCTATTTATCTCAAAACAAAATATCTGATTAAAAAATTACTAAAACATAAATATTTTATTACAATTTATTATAATAACCGAAAATGCGGTCAATTGGCAATTGCTTAACCTGTCTCACTATCTCCCACTGATTCTTAAAACAATTTCCCACTCCTTCCTGGAGCTAAATAAGCCAAGATCCATTTAACCTTTATATAACACTACAGTATTGATATTCAATACAAGAATAATAGTATGATTAATGAAATGCCTTGAATTAAACACTTATTAACCAAATATCATATAAACTCATTCATAACAATGAACTCTTGTTTTTATAAATCAAACTAAAATACATATTAATCTAAAGATAGGTCTGTACTACACCTATACTTGATACTGGAACGGGTGTTTGTGTGCAAATTTGACCAGTGTCATTATTAATTTATCAGATTATATATAATTTTATTAAAATAGAAAAAATGTCAACTATTCGAATGATTACATAATTCTGAAGCAATATATTGGCCCAGATCATTTTCATTGATCTATACTGATCTTGTAGTGTCAGGCACGTGCTTACAGGCTATTGCTCCGACAGTATGGACTTTCCGGGTCTGGAGGCGTTCAGATGATCTCTTATCTAATGATTTGTGCATTCATTCAATTATTATTTAATATTCATCTAAGCCTTACATAAGAAACACTAATTATATTATTTTATACTACAGTACTGTTAAATGCAATTAAAATACATTAAGGGCTAAAATAACATTAAGTCGAAGATTAATATAATCAAAAATATAGTCATTTATTTATTTCTGACGAAAAGCCCAGAAAACTATTCCTAACAAAAGAAGTGAAAATTTTCGCACAAACAGAGAACGTGAATAACTATATAATTATTTATTAATTATATAACATTCACAAGTGATTGTGTGAAAGCAAAGAATGCGTAATATTTAGCAAAAATCCTACCCATCTATGTATCCATGTCTTCATTTTTCCAGTTCACATGATTGATTTGACCAGAGTGTCTTTCTCGTCTTTTCTGACTACTGGATACATTTTCAGTTGACTGCCAGTAATTGTTAATGATTTGTCTACAATTCACAAGAATACCCTCACAATTAAGCTCTAATCTTCACCAAGTTCTTATTTTGATATATTGATTCAGAACGAATTCGTGCTTGTATATGCAGCCTGGCCATCTCTGTCATCTTGTGCTTTAAGAACCGAAACCAGACTAAAGCAGATTATCTATTTTCAGCAAAGAATATAATATTTGCCCATATTTGCCCTTGCTCACACTGCTCACACAATGTAGAGACATGACTATACAATAACATGATTACAAGTTTGATGAGCAGAGAATATTATTCTACCTTGCAAATTTTGCTCTCAATTATCTTTGTAAACTGGGATATACAGGGCGAAATAATTTTAGCTTTTTTACTAAATTGATTTTTAGTTTTTATTTAGCAAGATAAAAAGTTTTTACTGAACTTAAGTTAGTTTATATCAATTCATATGATTTGGTCAAATAATTGTCTCAATATCTCTCAAACCCGAGCGTCAGACCGAGAAAAGGCAATATTTGATGCGAAATAAATTAAGAAAGCATTGGGTTTAAACACAGAAATTGCTTAATTGTGTCCGGGTGTGTTTATCCACTCCTTCGCAATATTTTTATTTTTTATATTCAACTCTTTATTGCAAAAAAAGAAGTCTTTTATTGGATTTTTTTCTAACTTCATATTTACGACATAATAGCAGTCTTTGATTATTTTTAAATCGTCTTTCACTGATATGCAATTAATTTACCTATTATTCAAGGTAATATTTTTTCTTTGATTTAATTCCTTCTTAAATAACCTTTTATTGAACAATACGTCAGTAGAATATCCGAAAGTTTTCTCATTTTTTTAATATTACAATTTTTCGATATTTAGATATCATTTGAGTTTCTCTGAATATTTTAAATTATAGAGAGATATAATTTATTTAGAATTTAACCTTTATTTTCCTTAATCTTATCGATTACATTGATTACATTTGAATCAATGTCATTATTTTGACAATCAATTTATCATCACTTTGTGTGCAAACCTTTTTATGGTTTATATAAAGTCTAAGATTTTTAACGGAGTCTATCGATAGTGAAATGATATTAGTTTTTAGATATTTTTCAGTTTATTGTCCAATATATGAGTTATTCACTTATTTACGTCATTCAATCCAAAGTCATTCCTCTATTAACTTGATTTAAATCACATGAAAAGATGAAAATGCGATAAAAGAGAAATTAAAGCAAAATTAAAATTTTTTTACAAATCCTTTTCACTAAAGAATTATAAAATAGTTTACAAAGAGTTTAAGTCAAATACAATAAATCATGACTTAGGGAAAGGACAGATTAGTAGTGGCCATGAAATTCATAATTATTTAATATAACAATTCATAACAACTATAAATCATAAATAAGTTTCGATTTAAATAATTCCCGAAAGAGTTGAAAAACATTCGCGCAATTCATATAAAACTTCTTTATAAGTGATTATTCGAGCGTTAATTCCAATAGTGATTCAGTCGTGAAATTGTATTCAGAAGCAATTGCTATAGTCAGCTAAAATAAACCTGTCCAATCAATTATTCTCAATTCTTATCCTAATTAGCTTTTGAACAAACAATAAATTATTTAAATATATATCAGAATTAAAAATCACTTTTTCTTAAGGTCTAAAATGTTGTGGCGCTCACACAACACATACTATATTTTTTTAAAACTGTTTATTAATTATTATTATTATTACTAAAATATTACAACTTATGATTTTAAGAGCATTTTTTACTGTTAACCCAATTAACAAAAACTAATTATGTCAACCAATGTTTTAGAAAAAAAGCATTCAATTTCTGACATGTGAGTGAATGATAGAGAGCTGAAATTTCTTAGAAAAATCTCTCTCAGATACATAAATACAAAAAACTTGTTATAAGTTTTCCTAAAAAAATTCTTACCCGAAGGGGTTTAGAGAAAAAAAATTAATATCGCCTGAAAATAATCGCATATTTCTCTTACTCTAACTGTTAGAGCCGTACACTAACTGCAAGTCTACTTAAAATAATGTGAAAATTAGTGACAAATAATTAAATAATTTAAGTGAAAGTAAATTAAGGAATGTTTGAAAAAGAAAAAGATGTTGACTATATATGTAGGGAAGGGGAGGTATGCATGTGCACAGATATGCCACTAATAAATGCAATCATATACCCAACTGCACACTTATCCTGATAATAATCAGAACACAATTTTGTCGGCAAATTAGAGTCTATGAACATATGAAAGAATTTAGATTTCTTTTTATTCCACATAGTTTTATGCTTTGCTATTCTGTTGATAATCTGAAGAATGTACTGAATGTACTGTATTATCCAATTACCTCACTTTCAAGTACACACTAAGACTTGTTTCTGACTTTGGCTCAAAACATTCTCTCTCTAAATCTCTCTCTCTTTCTATTTGATTGTAAGCTTACGTACAGTCAAATAGTCATTTCATTTCATAGTTTGAAGTCAAGTCAGAAGAGTTGGGGATTTGTTATGTTTGAGGAAAATATTGTTGAAAATGAGGAAATTTTTTATTTTCTATGATTTTTGAAAACAAGTGAACCACAAAACATGCGTCAAATAATTTAATTCTAATTTTATTTCTAAATATTATTTTTAAAATACGTCTACAAAACAGTCTTTTACACTGATTGACACTCCTCTGTCGTATTACACCATCAGTTTAAAGAAGGATTTTTCTCGCCTTCTATTTGTTATGTGAAGTGAAGACCTCTAAGAAAAGACTATTTAAATTTGAATCAATTCATGTGAGGATTAATTGTTTGTTTGTTTGAAGAGTTGTTAACATTAAATAATAAGTTCGAGAATAGACTAGAAATCTGTTTAACACTTATTTTCATTCTTAAGAATAGTATTGAAATTAATAATACTTTTCGTTAAGAATAAGATTCTTCTAATCAAACAATTATTCATATCTTTAGCAAAGCTTTCATATAATAATAAAGTGATTTTTATTTATTAATTATTTAAAAATGTCTGTAATTTATAGCAAAATCAAAAAAACTATTTGTCTTCACAACGATTGTCTTCGGAGGAAGAAATTTTCCAACTGTTCTGATCCGGAAAGTCCAAGTATGACATCCAATGGTTTCGGTGATGAGACACCTGAGGAGTTCGTCTCAAATGAGATAATAATCAATGTTTTGGACGCAAACAACAATTGTCTGCATCTGATCGATGCCGAGGAAGAGTCGAAGCCAAGAGTGGTTACGCGCACTCTATATGAACGGTCAGTCAGTCGTACCGATTCGACATCGAGTCAACCGACACAGTTGTCCAAACGAGTCACTTATTCAGGAATGTTCAAGAGATTCATCGATTCTGTGGATGAGATGAATAAAATAGTTTTGGTTCCGTCCAGACTCCAGGACATTGAGACCAACGAAGCCGAAGAGATTCCAGTGGTTTTGGACGCAAACTCTGGTTGTGATATGCACTCGGGTTTCAAACTATTGAACTCATTCCGCAACTCAATAGTTCACTCGACAACACCAGTCCATTCCGGAAACAATTACGACAATACACACAGTACTGACAGATCGATGTCACCGAAACTGATGAAACAGTTGTCGGTCAGCAGCGAAAAGAACAAGGATTTCCTCAAAGAAGTGTCGATAGACAGTGGATACACATCTATAGTAAATGATTGTCAGTCACAGAGTTATTCCTCCACTTCATCTGTGAATACGGAAGACGACTGCGACGTCATGTCTGACATGTCCGATATGGCCCTCAGTTTTTATCACCACTTGTATGGCCTCAATGTCGTCCTCCAGAAGCTCATCGATTCCGCAAAGTTTATTAGTTATAAATATGAGCAAAATCTTCAATGAAAATGAAAATCTGCTTTCAATTTTGATTTATTTGATCTTTTTTTTCTAATTCCTATATATTTTTACTATAATTTGTCGAAAACTAAGAAATTTTTCATTTCTTTTCTAATATAATACTATTTTATTTTGATATCACTTTTTATTGTTCAGTAGTTTGAGTTCAAACTTATTCTTTGATTTTAATTTTGATTTATAAATATTTTTTTACTCAAACCATTTGATGACAATTTTTTTCCTATGTATAGACATTATAGTATTAATATTAAAAGTTTTTTTTCGTTATATGTCTTTAATCTGAATGTGTATGAAATGAATATTATTGTAATTTATTTAATAAACATTTCTATAATATTAATGATAACTGTTTTGTAGGAAATATTTTACGCAATACTCTGTTATATCGTTTTGTAAATGCAATTAAGTCTGGATTTCTATATGTTTTACATTGTATTTCATATGAATGTCAGGAAAAATATCCTAAAATTTTTTTTTATTCCGAAAAAAATCCAAATGTTATCAATGTAAACAATCTTTCGTTAAAACTGAATGAATTCAGAGTTTTCATAGATTTCCAAATTTTAATTTAGATTTTTCTTCTTAAACATAAAACTATTTGAATTCACATAAAAATAATTCAATTTTGAGTGTGATTTGTCTTTTCTGAAAAACAAGATATTTTGTAAATTATTAATTGGAAAACAATAAAAATCTACTGTTTATGACGTATAGACAGGAAATTTTTGAATTTATTTATTATGTTTTTCTAATCAAAAATTCAATTTATAGAAAGTCCTGTGATTTTTGAATTACGAAAAAAATTATTGTAATTGAATTAATTTTCTTATCTATCATACAATATGTGATGTTTTTACTTATTAAATATTTCCCCTTTTCTTCATCCAATCCTTTCGACACAGAATATCATTACAGAATCGATAGTTAACTGTAAGCCAAAGCCAAACATAATATTAATATTTAATGTTTGGCATTGAATCAAATTGTAATTTTGTTGACAAAAGCTTCATGCTTGATTGCCGAATCGAATATTTCAACGAATGAGCAGGGATAACGATATATAGTTCAATGCGGTTTTATATATCTCCTGGGTAGAAAATCAAGGTGGATAAATTAAAACAGAGTACTCCCACACAAATTTTTAATATAAAAACTTTATACCCCATGATATTTATGTGGCTCTCTATCCCTGATAATTGAATAAAATTAATTTCAATATTTGTCGATAAAATATGAGTAAATTATTATTAGAAAATATTTTAGTCGTTATAATCGAAATAATATTCTCAGAAATAAACGTAAATTATATTATATTTTGAGTATTTTCTTCATTATTATACATATTAGCGAATAAATGGTTTTTTTCAATTTTATTGTATAATCGACTCTATTATGTAATCTTTAAGTATTTTTTCAGTTATCCAACTTATGAGTTTGTGTGACTGTTCTACGTCATTCTTAGTAGCTCTTAGGCATTGACAGACATAAAAAATATTTTATTTTTTATGGCATTTATTTGGAGGAAAAATAATTTAAAAAAATATTATTAAATCTAAATATTATATTATTTGCTTAATTACATTACAATATATTAATAGCAATATTATATCTTTTCACCAATAAATATGTCAATACTCAACGTAGAATCAGGTCATGCATTGGTCAATTCGTAGCGTAATTAAGAATATAAGTCGACTAATTCCAAAATGAATTCATTAAAGCAATTAAACTAGATGCAAATATAATTTTCCAATTCAGTTGACCTTAAAAATATACCGATACAGTTGTTGATCAAAATAGTCAGTGTAGGAATGTGCAAGTTGCAAATTTTAATTTTAAATTATTTTTTCAAAATAGTGTTTGATATTGAAATGAATCAGATCAAGCTCACATTTTATTCATTAACCAAGGGGTCGAATAACCATCGGAAAAAGTTTATATAATTTAGCCCAGAGCAAACCCGATTTTTATTAAAGGTTCAGGGTGAGATATTTCTTAATGAATGTTAATACAATAATTATAATCAGCGGACCGCAGGGTTCAAAAATAGTTTTAAAAAGCAAGTTGAAATTTATGCCAAAAGCATATGAACTT
>JAQIWA010000257.1:0-39372 GCA_034693305.1 Eueremaeus valkanovi | reverse complement strand
TTTAATTTTCTCATAGAATAGGCTGGAAATCCATGAACTCCCTCTTAGGGTGGCCATCGGCCGCTACAAATTTAAATATAAAATACATGAGTTTTAGGTGATAATTTGCAAAAGAGTAAATCAGAAAAAGCGTGCACACATAGCTCCTTGGTACACCTGTGAGTTTATTCCCTTTCAATTCTGCAAAATTTCGTTTAATTTTTATCATTTATTTCGTTCTAAAGCAGACATGAGCAAGCTCGAAAATGTCAGCCGAATTTTTTTTATTATTCCCAATCCAAGGGTAGTTTAAACTTCGTCAATTGAAAGTGGTGAAAACTCTGTTGTTATAAGATTTGTATTGACCTCGGGTTGTATTTAGAATAAAGCCACTTGCACATTGTTGGTGGTAAAGCACCAAAATGAGTGTATGGCTCAAACGATTCAGTTTATATGAGAGTACATATCATATAATCAAACTATAAATTAAATTCTTTTCTGAATTGATTCATAAAAAATAAGAATAACAACGAATATAAAAAAATAGACTCTATTTTCAAAATGAAATTTCAGATTAATATAAATCCAATGACAGCTTCAGTGAAAAGAGAGCGAAAAAAGTAATAATAAAGTGAACATTAGATTAAGGAAAACGAAAAAAATATTGTTATTTCTTCATGAGATCGATAGTGAAAGCATTTTCTTGTTTTTTTTAAAGTTTGAAAGTTTAATAAAATTGTTTTTTTGAAGTTTTTATTCTAAAGGGTTAGCCAGAAGTTCCTATCGATTGTTGTTGAGCCAGGCTGCTTTTGAATTGTTGAAATAGGATTGAATCAACCAATAAGAGAGCTCTTGGTCATAATTTTATTTAGTGATTCGACAATTAAAAGGTACTCTCGCTCTGCAACAATCGGTTGTGACTTCTGGCTGACCCTTTATTTGAATATTTTTAAAACAATAATTATGTCTCGGAATCAATAAAAATTTGGTAATCGAATCAATTGAAGCAGATTCACAATCAATTATGTCCCTGGTCCACGAACATTGTAAGCATCTTGTAAATCATGAAACTGGAAAGTTCATTTAATTTCCATTTCATAGGTGGAGGTTTTCACCTATTTTACCCGTTCTAGTTTATAAGTCAATCTTACCTTTACTTATTTGATGGAACTTTAATTTGAGTAAAAATAAAAAATTATTTTGTGTTAAATGTATGAAAAAATATTAATAATTTTTTTATTATTCAAAATTGACTTCAAGTGAATGAAAGCATCTGAACACATCGTATATTAAATTATAAACTATTATATAATGGACTCAAATCTGAATTTTAAATATTGAATATTCATTAGCCGACAAAAAATACATTAATACTAAAATGCATTGAAAACTCTTTTGTGTCGACAAAAAAAAGTTTAAAGAATATTCTTATCTCTCATATACAGTAAATACAGTAAAGAACTATTGGTTCCCTAACTTATGATTTTTTACAAAGACTTTTATGAAGTTTTAATATAACATATAATATATTATTCAATATTCAAAAAAAAAAATCTAAATTATTCTGTATTTTCTACATTCAGTATAGAAGTATGCAGGGCTACGGGAGCTTTTATAAATACTTCCTTGATAAGTTTGCAAACTATTTAAAACAATTTTTTGTAAACCTATGCCAATGGGGTTCAGGAAAAACATTCTTGAGTTAAGACTATCTGTCAGTTGAGTGAAAGCGTAAGTTTGATATAAAACTATACTTTCATATCAAATATGATGCCATACTATGCCATAGTATTAAATATTTTTAATATTTTAATGCTTAGCAGAACTATAATAGGGTTATATCGGTTGAGTTCACATTTGTATTTGCCTTCGAGTCTACAATAAGTTTTATATAAAACTTCAAATTCAGATAAATTTCCGGACAAATAAACTGAAGAGAAAAGTATTTTTCTATTAAAAATATTTTATTTCAATCGAAAATAGAAAATATTTTTATTCTCTTAAGCAATAATTTGATATAAAAACACTGAAAAAAATATCAAAATCGAAAACATTTGTCACTCAACTGTAAATAATCTTACAGATAGTTTGGGCACAGAATTTATATACTGTCTATTGAATACTCAGAATATTCTAATGTATTTCATATACAAAAAAATATTATTAAATATTTTAATATAAATCTAAACTATTTTAAAAATATTTATTTTAATTAAACTAATAATTCTCAATACTATTGCATATTATATATCAGTTGAGAGCAAATATAAACTTTGTTTTTGCCAATAAATCAATTATTCTCTGATTGTTGTCTTGTTTTTGTTCGTTAAGTGAATTAGAAATAATGTACTCAAAGACAGTTAAGTAAAAGTTTTATCCGAACAGAACTCAACCACTGAAGCACTTCTAACAGAAGACTTGACCATTGAATTGATTCAATGAATCATTTATTAGCAGCCAATGTGTGTTCGGAATAATTAACTTTACTTTTTGTATGAGAAGAAGAAAGTCTTTGTTAGCATTTGGTATAAATAAATAAGGATTAGAAGCGAATAATACGAATACAGGTATTGGTTGAGTGAAGGCATTGAAGACATTCCCGAATATCTAAACGAAAGCCAAAAACAAAACGAACGGAAGGTATTGGAGAGAAACGTCTGACAAATGAGAGTCTCTGCGGAATAATTATCTCAATAACAGTAACTAATTTTTCAACTTATTTACCTCAGCTACAGAATTGTCCCTGCTACATTGGACAAATGATGGCGATGCAAGCTTAGTTTTCAGGACAATAACATGGCTTACATTCGTTCATCTCTTCAATTATTTTAATGAATAGAATTCTGATTTTTAAAAATGGATAAAAATGACGATTAAATAGCAACAGAATTGAACTAAATGTTAGTCAAACTCATTTGATTCGAATAAAATATTCAGTAATTCACCCTAGGAGGATTCATCATTTAAGCTGAATGAAAACTCAACTAATCTAGGCCTTTTTAAAGCCTAAAGCATAGAAATTATATTTGGAAATGTGAATTGTGCTAGCGCCTCTCATATTATAGAAGATATTGACACTGGATATATCGCAAATTCTTTTCGCACATCCACTCAAAGGACAATCAATTTTTGCTGCATTTTGTTTTACGATAGGCTATAATTCGATCGACAGTTAGTTTTATGGACTCAATTCAAAAACAAATATTTATATTTTTATATCAGAAATGAATTATAAATCAGTTTTATATCAATTGGTTTAGAAAAAGAGTGATATCTCTCGAGCGAACCAACGGATGAAAAACTTTACAGAGCAATGAAAATAAGATATGAAATGAACTGTCATAGTTTTGATTGCATACATGTGCCTAAAATTAGTGAATGGTTGACAATTCAGACAAATATTTCTGAATAGATATGTGAATGGAGTATAAGATTTATTTTTAATAAATGACTTGACTGTCAACTGTTGGCATAAAAGAAAATATGATTAGATTTTTGGTAATTCTTAAGAAAGTTTGACAAACAATAGGATATATAATAGAAATGAAAACAATTGCACAGAAAATATTGTAGCATTCATTACAGATATGCACGTAGAGGGTGGCATAGGTGGCAATAATTCGTAATGAGGGTCAAAAGTCGGCTACTTTTAAAAATACATTTTCAACCACTTAAGGCGAATACACTTCGAAAAATGTCTTTTCATAAGTAATGCTGTAATGCTATAATGCTGGGGCAATTTAATTAACTTTAATTGAAGTTTGTTTTCCAATGAGCTTCAAGGATATAATGACTCAATTAATTGAATGCCTGTATAATAAGGAAATATTAATGCAAATAAGTTCTTAAAAAAGTCAATACATTTAATGTGTTTAGAATTAGTTAACTGTAGTGTAAATCAATTAATGGGAAAATCTATTATTTTTCTGCAAGTGATCATCAAATATAAGTGACCCAGCTCCAAATGTCAGGATATTATAATTTTTTAGAAAATTTAATCTGGGTGTACGCCAACTTAGTGCACTTAGTAGGGTGTTTTCACTCACAACCTAACTTTAACTGAGAGATCAGTATTTTTTATTGGAGAAAGGCCACTTGGTTTGAAGGTACGAGTATTTTAGCTATACTGTACTGCTTCCTTGCACATCACCAGAAATAGGAATTTATAAAAGGATTATATTTACAGCTTATAGTGTATATTAATAATAGTTTAAAACTAATCAATCAATTTTTTTATTAATGGAAAATTTTCAAAATCGTTATCAATGTTTGTTTTGCGCTAATAATTAAGATAAGTAACAGGGACGGCCAGAATTGGTCCACCTTGTTCAAGTTCAAATTCAAATCTGAATTCTTTTCACCCGGCACTATTTTTTTAGATTTCGCTATAATTTGTTGTCTAAGTATCTAAAAAAGCCGCTTCAAAACAAAGAGCCAGGCTGATTCTTGTGAGCTTATAGAGTGTGGACATCTTTGTATTGACTCAGTACGGAATGGCGCTCTCAATCTACTGTTTGAGGGCTAATATCATATATCAAATATTTGATATGATTTGAAGGTCAGAACGAATTTCCTAATTTGAAAACCAATTGCTTTATTGGATTTGAAGGCAATAATTATTCTAACCTTTAATTCACTGATTTTTCTAATCAATTCATATCATATCAATAGTTGCATTGCATCCAGATAGTCATATTGAACATTGACCAAATAATCTTGGTGCAATCAAGGTATGTATTTTAAGTGGTTTTTTCTAAAGTTACTCAGATTCAAAGGTGTAGATAAATGTTATTTTGCTCAGAAGTTTAATGCCTGATCATATCATGTACAATTTTATCTTTCTTAACTTTTCTGATTTCAAAATGCACTGAATTATTCTTATATAAAGGATTCTAATTCTCTGTGTTTTAGTTTAAGTCATAATTATTTGCATTTCATTTGAATTATTAAATAAATTGATTTTTTATATAAAAAATATTTAATATTTTCCATTCAGTCAGTGATGGCATCGAAAACATACGGACCGACAGATATAAAAGAATCTGCATTAGAGCTGATCGGAAATACACCACTGGTGGCACTGGACAGGATATGGCCTGGGCCAGGTAGGATATTAGCCAAATGCGAATTCATGAATCCGGGCGCCAGTATTAAGGACAGGTCATCGCTATCTATGATCCAAAAAGCCATAAAAAGCGGAAAATTGAAACCAAAAGAATCGGTGGTCGAAGTGACCAGTGGTAACCAGGGTTGCGGTCTGGCTCTGGTCTGCGCTGTGTTGGGCCATCCAATCACACTCACGATGTCTGCCGGCAATAGTCCTCAAAGAGCTATAATGATGAGCGCATTGGGAGCTAATGTAGTGCTGGCGCCTCAGCCCGAAGGCAAACCCGGAAATGTAACCCTGGCTGATGTCAAAGCCGCCGAGGAATTGGGTCTAAAGATTATCGAAGAAACCGGTGCTTACTATGTGGACCAGTTCAACAACGACGACAACTGCACAGCTCATGAAGAAACTACTGGCCCTGAAATATGGCGCCAAACCGGCGGACGAGTGGATGCATTCCTGGCCACTGTGGGAACGGCGGGTACTTTCGTGGGAGCGTCTCGTTATCTGAAGAAACAAAACAAAGATATTGTTTGCGTAGCAGTGGAACCATCCGGTGCTGAAGTGATCAAAGGAGAACCGGTTACTAAACCATTGCATTTACTGCAGGGCTCGGGCTATGGAATGGTTCCCAAACTTTTCAGTTTCGATACATTGGATACGACTCTGAGTGTCACCGATGAGGAAGCGGTTCAGTACAAGAAGTTGTTGGGACAGAAAGAAGGCTTATATATGGGCTATACATCCGGTGCTAATGTGGCCGCAGCTGTTAAGCTGCTTAAATCGGGTAAACTACCCAAAGATGCCTGGGTAGTGACCATGCTCAATGATTCCGGACTCAAATATCCGCCAACTCATGAATAATAAGCTTTTAATTAATAATCGTTTCATTAAAATAAATATTCTTTTCAAACATTTACTCACTTTTAGTATTATTTTGTAATAATATTCTTAGCCTTGAATTTATGTCTGCATTCAATCAAAACTAATTTCAATTAACAGCTGAATATAAATACCCTGGCATTGTATGCATTGCTATTATTTTGATTTTCATTGAATCAAGTTTAAATAAAGGATTATATAAATGAATCTGGTCAATCAGCCAGTTCTTACTCAACGATTATTAATAATAATAATTTATTATCAAAAACAACATCTAATGAATAACTTTTGACATTATATTCTTTGATTGACGTAATATCGCGAACAATATTATGTAGAATTGAATCCGAGAACAGTTGAGAAACTTTTTTATTTGTTTGAATGTGTCGTACATTTAATCGATTTTCACATAAAACTAGTGATGCGTTTGCAAAATATAAGCACAAAAAAGAAATAAATGATTTTTATTACACAAAAAAATTATTGTATATTTCCCTTCGGACTCAAAATAGAATTCATATCGAAAATCCTCATTCGTTTGATTGTATTATTTTGGGTTAACTTTTTCCTTGAGTACAATGTTGTGAATCACATATTCAATGCTCTTTTTTTCGATATAAAAAGGTATTATTTTTTAGCAATTTTAGCAAAAAAGTATAAAATATGAACTTTTATCGAAATATATTTTCTCAATAAGAGTAATGATTATTCTCTGAACAAAACCAAAAATATCATAAATATTAGCTTTTGATCTGATTTTTTCACTTCTTATAAGACATGTGAAAACAAATGCAAAATTGAAAATCAATAGATTGTTCAGTGAATGTGTGGCAAAATGTAATTAATTTTCATTTTTCAAATATATTCAGTGTATTATTTGACAACTATTTTTAGTCATTGAAAATATGACACGAATTGAAAAATGAATTTTCAGAATTCCATACAGAGATGTCTGCGTAAGACTTATTCGGCTCATTTTATTTGCACATTAAGCGCATGTTTGATGAATACGTTTTATTTGAATGCTTCCGCTCTTTCGGCACAAATAATTAAATTGATTTATTGCGAACATAAAATCAAAGTTTTAACGCATGTACTTTTTATGCTTATTGAATAATCATCGTCAAATCATTATGACCTATCTAGACCTAAGAAATGATTCGCAAAGTACATACGCTCTGCCGGGGGAGGAAGGGTCAAACGAAAACGTACAAAAGTGTACGATTTAGTAGGGGAAAAATAAAGAACCCAGGACATACTAATTGAGCTATTTTTATACTCAATTAACTTATTTTTGTTTATAAAAACTGTATTTATTTTATTAAGATTTTATTGACTAACATATCAAAGGTTATATACAATGCCTTCGTTTAAGCATTTGTTTCGACGTATGCCAAAAACTAAGGCGAAAAAGTATAGCTAATATTATTTGAGGTGGGTCAGCTTATAAACTACATACTTTTCAAAGGCATACGACAACGTACCGTAAGGTAGGTCAGCCAAATCTGAGGAGAATAGACTGACAATTGATATAAATATATTTAATAATGAATTCCAGATTTCGTATAATATATCAATAATATCCAGTATCTATTTCAGATAAAAATTCTTAAACCTTTACTGGACTTTCGAAAATTTTCAATTAATCAAGTTGCTTCAGAGAGAATAAGTAAACTCATTTATCTAGCTTTGTTATTTGGTCATGTTTATTTTTGATCTGAGCCCTGTTCATCATAATTATGATCTCATTCATTGTGCCCTTGCAAACAAATGGATTCTGTTTGGCAGACATACCGTATATTTGTATTTATAATAGAAATCATATGAAATAAATCATTGGGCGCTCTTCGGGTGCTCTTTCACACCACATCCGAGTTAACCAATTATTAGATTAAAGCAATAAATCAAATGCTATTCTGTATGTCATGTCTTCTCACACAAGAATATAAACGGAATAAAAGTTTTATTCTTCAGAACCTATTTAATGATCAGAAGTGGTTTTTCTCTTACTTTTCATTGGATTTCCTGTCATTGACTAACGTCTGATATAAACATAAATACTATTGAGTGAACACAAAACTTATTAGTTATCTTTGGAATGTATTAACAGAATAGCAAAGAAAAAGTATAAAAACTTTCTTTTATTCCTCTATTTATTCTTTAGCCCAGAATTTATGGCTTCAATAACTCAATGAGAATTTGTCTGCCATTGAAATAAAGCAAATAAAATGTCTTTACTTTCGATAATGGGCTAAATAATAGTCTATCTGTTAAAGAGTGAGAAACACTCGTTCGAGACATAAGTAATAAAAAGTTGTTTTACACGAATCGCATACTAGTATAAACTAACAGAGATTTGTCAAGACTTGTAGACAATATTTATTTTAATTGTATGTAAATTTCAAATCAATAGTCATTTAAGACAATAATGAACAGCAAATATTGATAAAAGAATAGAATCTTGGTATTTTATGCCAATTCCCTTGTGCATAGTTAAACAAATAAAAGCTCCATTTTTTCATTATTGACCTGATACAATCAGTACTTTAAAGCCAGATAAATTGGCCCAGTTCCTAAACTTCAATGAGAATTATGAAAACAATTCGCTGTACAGTCTATACAATCAGATAAGCTTTATATGATTTTTGGGAGAAATATCTGAAATAATAATATATAATATAATGTTTATAATGATGTAGATCTGTACTACAGTAGCAAGATCATATAATCATATATAAATCAGTTAAGCTCGACATTACTGAACAATGCATTCGTCTTAACTTTAAGCCTGTATTGATTTGAAACAAGTCTGGCTAACAATGATTGGATCAGATTTTTAATAATTTTTTCCATCATTTCTATTGAAATAATTCGCCTCTTCTTTACAAACGAATGATTTTAATGATTCAAAAAATAAAAATAATTGCAATTTTCAAAGGATTAACCTGAGCTTAATTTACCTTAAATAGAGTTAGATTTTAGAAATTTGAGCTTCATATCAACTTATAACGAATCATACTTGATCAAATATCATAAAATGTATTCTGAATCATCTGCGGATTAATCATATTCTGATAAACAATTGATTAAAAATTATTTCGAAAACATCTTGCACCAAGATCAAAATAGAAATCAGTAATTTGCCTTTATTTGGCTCAATCTATTTAAATATGAAAACTATGTGACAATTCTATTAATATCAACTTGTTATTCAACATTATTATTATCCCAAAAAAATAATTTTCAAACATCTGGTACATATTTTTTTGTGAACAATGAACCAAATTCTTGACTGAACTCAATTGATTCGCACAATTCTGATCAAAATAGTGCACAAAATCCTCTACTTCTCCGGAAATCTTTGAAATTCTTTACACAAGTTTTGCTTTCGATTGAAACCAACAGAAAATCTTAAATTAGATTAAATATATAAATGGCTTTCAATTATTAAGTGATCCACATCAAACATCAAATGTCAATTTAGAAATAAATTTATAAGACATATAAGCCGTTTCGTAACGATAGAGAAGTACTGTATAAATAACTGTAAAATAACTCAATTGAATCCGAATCAACTGAATAACATCAGTTGACTAAGTTGTCCAAAATACTGATCAAACGTTTAGTGAATTATAAACGTTTTGACGAAATATATATTTATTTTGTAAAACATATTTACATTTTATATAATTTGTTTGAAATATCTATTAATACATAACAAATGAAAAACATATAAATTATTTAACATTTATTTATTTTTATTAAAATTCCAATTATTATTAATATTTGATTTTTTATAAACTTTCACATTTTTTATATACAGTATTTGCCATAATTCGTGAACAATAATAATCAAGATCAAGTTACTTGAGCAGCTCATGTGATTATTTACTCATATAAACTATGTATTTCTTGAAGAAATGTAAATGTATAAGACCTGCATTTGAAAACATCACCTTGCTCGAATGGCCCAATAATTCCCATTAATTTCAATTTTAACTGATTCTTGAAATATTTTACATACATTGATGAAACATATCATTTGTGCAGAATATTCAGATTTAGCCCAATTTAGTGAATAATCACTGCTTAAAACATTGACACGAATTATGGCAAAAGTCGTATTCATTACAAATGATTACAATTTACTGAAACATATTATTCAGTATTACTTTTCGGACTCTTTGTTCTCAATAAAATTAAAGATAAAATAATATATTGTTTTTACTATACATTTGTCTCATCAGTGATCGACGAATAATTGGGCACATCTTTGTTGGGGTCGAGTATACGCAAAGTGCTGTCACTGTTGACCAACACTTGCTTTCTTCGAGGAATTCTGAATTCAAACCTTTCGTCTTTAAATCGATGACAATTTGTTACCAAAACAATGGTTATTATCACTGCGTAGAAGATTAGCACAATCTGTGGATCAGATGTAGAGTTAAAACAATCAATGATTTATAATATCTATATTTGGATCTGATTTATAGGAAAGGGATTTCATGTGTCTTAACGGTCGTAAATAACTATAAGAACGTGACATTTGTTCGCAAAATATTGACTTCATTTCAATTATATTTATTGGTTTCTGATTTAATTCGCCATAACTTACGATAATATATATAATTGCGTCCAACTTCTGCTGTAGGAACAGATCAGACAATTCCTGATCCGACGCCTCATTCCTGTTATGAAAAGCTCGCGAAAGGACTGTATGGTTGCAATACATCTGCGGAAGTCTGCAAAACAATTGTTATTATATTTTAGTTCGAAATAATTTAATGATATTTTCTAAGACTGGATCCAATAGAGCGTAAAATCTTGACCTGACCTATTTTGTTTTCTGAACTATTTAACCCAGTACAGTGCAGTACATATGCTATTTGAAATATAGGCTAAGTTTATTGAATTCTTTAACACTCTTCGGTAATCATACCCGAATATACCCTGGGCAATCTCAAAAGAAATTATTGTATTTTAGCTCGTGGTCAAATTGATCTAAATTGAACAGAGATGCTTTAATGATAAAACTCTTCACTTCAATTGAGTCGGTTATTATTGAATTGAATTCTGTTTGCAATTCTCAGCTCTCAATGGAATAAATTAGAAATGAAAGGAAAAACACAGAATATAATAGCCTCGGGTTCTCACCCAATCAGCTCAATAAATCATATGTTCAATGTGTTTATCAAAATGATTCTGATTTTAAACTTATCGGAAAATTCTAGAATTTCAGAATAATTCTGATTCTATTGTATTTCATTGAACATTCAGACCATGAAAGCTGATTAAACGTATTGCCACTCAATCTTAGTTTTTAGGCTTCATTAGGAAAATCTTCGGATTTTGTTCTTAAAGTATCGAAAAAATAGTTTTTTGTTTATTAATCTCTCTATTGATTGAAGATCTAATGAAAAATAGTGAAAACCCTTACATAAGGATTAATTAATTTCTGGATATAATAGAAAAAATCTGCGCTAATAGTAGAGCAAAAAGCAAAATAATAAGACGACTGTAAGGGTATTAAGCGTACGAATTGGCTCTCATTGTAAACATAATAAGTATTTTTGTGTTTGCTTTCGATTATTTGCTAAACTCGAGAAAAACTAAGTTTTATTTACAAACTCGATGTCAACTCTAAGGTTACTCTATTTATACAGATTTTCTGATTGTGTTTATTCAGAATCTAATCGGAGAGAAATTTTCGGTTTCCTATTATCGTGATTACCCGGGCAAAGTTGCACAGCAAAAGCAATCAACTTGCAACATTTGGAAATAGAGTAATATTACGAAATTAATTCTGATTTGAGTCTATATATTGCTCTGATTTGAAGTATTAAGTATCAGGGATATACTGTAGGTATCCAGGATATAAAATTGTGTAATTTTCAATTCTGTTGAAATATTTTACAAAATTATTAGTTCAGAGATTAAGTACTGATTTAGTTCTGAGAAGTATCTTATTATTTGTTGGAAAAGTAATCTATGTTTGGATTTTCTATCATTTATTTGCAATACTTTTGGCGCAATTCTATCCTTTCTTTCTTTTTCGTTGCTTTTATTTGACTTTCTGTTGCATTAATCTTAAGAATTCTGTCATTGAATGCACTGATAGAATACGGAATCAAATGAAAGATAAGCTATTTTTCGCCGAAATAGTTATTCTTATTCTTAAGCCATCATTAATGAAGAATTGTATTCCAATGCATAACAACTTGTTTTCAACGTTCTCTAAAATATTCTATTATTTTGTTTCTTAATTCCTGTTAATTAATGTTTTCTTTTTATGCAAATAACATATAAAATGTTTTTCAAACAAAAATTGTAACAATTTTGACAAAAATCACATTTAATGAGACAGATATTTTTACAGCCGCATCAGTTCAAATATTCTGGATATTTCTATTAATTAGCAAGCTTAATTTCGCACTATAAAACCTACCGAGTGCCACCTACATTCCTTGCAGATATGAATCATTGTACTTGAACCAAAGTAGAAAGGATTTGGAGTCAAATACTTTTCTGATACATAATTCTCAAATAATAGACACAAAAGTCTAAACTGTTATCCAAGTTTGAATGTGTCGGCCATATAGTTGACTGCCTGTACTGTACATTCATTAGAGGCCTTAACAGCACATAATAGGATAAATCCGTTTTAATTAAATGATATATAATTTTATTTCGGTTTTGTTTGACTTCAGATATTCTTTTTCCTTAATTAGAGTGAAAAAGAGATGAAAAGAAAAATGCACTGAATTTATGCCTCAATTCTAATGAATATAAATTAGAAGAAGAAAGAGTTCGGATTAGAAAACGAGAGAATAATAGTTGGGAATCAAATGTCAAACATAGTCTCACTTATCGACTGTGAACTGAAAATAGTCTGACATTAGAAAGAATTTATTTTCACTTAAATATAAAGACAATGGAATCGAGAATTGATTTGCTTTTTCTGTTTGAACTCCATTTGGTTTCGATCTATAACTTGATATCAATTCAAGCAAAACAGAGACACAGAATAGAAATTTAATTCAATTAATTATAGGAAAGACTGTTATACAGTATTAGGTTAGGTTTACTCAGTTGTCTCATACATATACTGTGCTCTACAAACCAGAGTCTGGATTCCAGACATATTACATGGACTAGATTTGTGCTAAGATCCTGTTCATTATTACCCTGATTGATTATAACCATATACAGAGTATTTAATTGTTTCTGACCATGGTCATTTATATGATACAGGCTTTGAGTTAATCTGACTTCCGATGCAATGAATATATTGAAAACACAGTAATCTTTTAATCGTTGAAACTCTTTAATGCTTTGCAAAAATTAAGTTGTTATGAAAATCAAACCAAAGTTATCCAATCAGTTAATATAATTTGAATTATTTTTTTTAATTATTTTTTAAAGCTTAAAACTTTCTCAATTGTCTACTAATTAGTTCTGGATTGTTCTGAAGGAGTAGGAGTATAAAGAGTAGATAAATATATACTAAGAATTAATTCTTTTAATGACATATTTTTCTATGGCTTACGTAAACTAAACTCGAGTTAAGAACAATTATTTTGTTTTTATCCAATGTTTGTCTTAAATTGTGCCAAAAGGGTCTAAAAGAATGGCAAAAAAATAGTTCAATACTTGATGAATGATGTGAGCTTGGACACTATCATAGGCTTACTTCTTAAAACTCTTCTATTCTGTAATTACTGTAAAAACTAATAAATAACGGTTAATGTGATGTACAGTATTGTACAATAGGTTTGTTTATTAGTGATAGCAATAGAAATAAATAACAGCAATAAAGTGATGACAAGATATATATAATTCTTTTCGCAATTATTTTCCATTTAAATAATGATGCGATGAAAGCAATTCCTAACTTTGCCATTAGATCTGTGTTTAATACAGTATTATTGGTATAACAGAGTTGGATATACAGTATTCTTCATAAGTCACATATAGTACCCATTATATAAAATGATACCTGGATACAATTGGCCAAAAATAATCTATTTCACTTATATGCTATATTTTGTGAAAAATCGCGCACTGGGTATACAAAATTCTATAGGGAAATGAATAGTGTGTCTAATAATAGTGTCAAGAATAAATAGCACCCGTGCTGATCAATATTAGCTAACATTTTGGATTAATTTGACAAAAAATGAAATACTTTTGATTTTGCCATAAATTATGGCTAATATTATAAACGTTTCACTAATTGTATTGAATTTCATATTAACTAAACCTATATTTATAGTGAACTAAGCGAACAATGTTTGGCAGAAATGCTTTCAAAATTCATTACCGATGATCTCAAACGAATCTTAAGTTTTTCAAATGTGATAAGAATTATCTTATAATGTAGAGACTGCAAAGCTGGGTGAGCCTAGGGTGGTGTTCAGAGTAGGGTATTTCAGATTTTTTAGGTGGGGTATAAAAGTCCTCAGATTTAAGCCACTTTTTTGCCAGACCAGAGGAGTTGAAACTCATCGGAAAGCGGCACTTATTATCATGCCTAGGTGCTATTTTGACTAATCCCCTTCCCTTCGCTATCTCTATTTTAATGTGAGCACAATTTTTATTACAACAAAAGGCTAACAATTTCTTCGCACAAAACATATTAAGATAAGGACTAAGAAAACAAAAGTTGAGAATAATTTCGCAGAAAATCGATAAAATATGTGGAAAACAAAAAACATTTTCTTCACTAATGAGTTTGAAATGATTTTTTGTGATAAATAGATTTGAGCCCTAAACTAATTAAAAGCTAAAATATAGTCTTCACAATAGGGATGGCCAAGCTCAGCAAACCTAGGTGGTTAAAGAGGAGGTAAAATGGCGACTTTCTGGCCTCAAGCCATAGGGGTATAGGAGAGGTAAAATGGTGGACAGAAAATAGGCAAATGACGCTTAAAAACCCGGGTTTGACTGGAAATGGCCTTTTTGAGGAAATTAGGCTAAATTCAGTTAAATTTAGATAGCTTAATTTAGCCTTAATTGCTGCTAATTCATTAAAGGTACGAGAGGGGGTTTGGCTACGGCTTAAAAAGTTAGAGGGTATTCAAAATCTAACCTATTTTGGCTATACCGCCTTTGCCATCCCTATCTTTACAATAATTAAAGGCATTTCCTTTTGAAACTAATCTTAATTATTAAATAAAATCAATAAAAGGCTTAAAATAGCAAAAATATTTATATTAATAAAACATATTTATAACAATTGAAAAGTTTGAACAATTCGTTTCATTTCCAGAACCGTATAAACAGTATTTTCAAAATACAAATTAGTATAAAAATCAATAAACGAGAGCAAAGAATACCTTGTTATTCATCTTTCATATAATAGATATTAGGATGTATTTATGGATTCATATAAACATATTTAGTTATAAAGTATAAAAATGTCATTAAATATAGCTTAACATAAAATAATAAATAAGTTTTAATGCGATTAAATCCGATTAATTCCGCTATTCGTTAATTATATTTATATTAACTTAATTTGTTTTTTATGCAAAATAACAAATGTATTAAATATATAAGAATTACTGAACACCTCGTATATGACATAACTATTGATTTATATGTTTTATATATTTTTCTTCATTAATCTTTCGGCGCTTTTGTCGCCAAACATAGGAATAACTTATCATTAATCGAATTAATGTTCAATTCTTTGAGCTTTTAATACCTCTTATCGACAAAAATGAAAAAATGCTTTAATTTATTTATAAAAATACATTAAATATTCATTAATTATGTTTTCTGATGTCATTGCGAACATATTTTACTCATATATTTTGAATATTTATATATAATCAGTATACATTATTTATATGATCAACTAAATTTAGAATGTTTTCATCGATTGGTTCCGGAGCAAAATCAAATAACTTTTATATAAAGTATTAATATTTCTGTAGTCAAGCATTTAGACAGACGTCTGGAATTGAACCCACGTCGATTACATGATTTTAAATCTTTTTCAATGTAAACAAACATTTTTGAGTCTTACGATGAGTTTGAACGCACGAGTTAGCACTAAGAAGTTTCATTCTGGCCACCCCCCCACCCCACTCAAAATCTTCAAAATTATTTGTTGCCAGACTACTCTAAAATTGATCCATTGATCCATTGCTCTCATTAAACATATCTCAAAGGAATTCATAACCTTTTGCACAGATTTTCAATAATATAATAATTTTTATAATTAACTCAAAAGTTTGTACAGATTATGAAGATGTTCAGGGTCGTTCAGGGTTGTAGAGTTTCGCGCACACTGTGTTAAATCATGCATTACCCGGATTAAAGCATACAAATAAGATGTGCCAGTTTCAAAATGTCAGGAGTATTTTGAAATTTTCTCCCAGAACTCAATGGATTCGATCCACAAAAACCCATCGGAAAAGACTACTTGGTTTAAACACTTTCAAAACTCAGCGAGAATTTTGTCTATACCCCCTTGCAATCCCTATCAATAACCTTCAACCACCCTTGCACCCACCCTTGCACCCACCCTTGCACCCACCCTTGCACCCACCCTTGCACCCACCCTTGCACCCACCTTTGCACCCACCCTTGCACCCACCTTTGCACCCACCCTTGCACCCACCTTTGCACCCACCCTTGCACCCACCCTTGCACCCCCGCCATATCACAAACCAGAAATAGCATTACTATATACTCAATAATATGAACTATGATTTAAACCTCTGGGGATAATAGAAAATATGCATGAATTGAGCTCTACTCGATTTAATTTCTTCATTAAAAAAATAGTGAAAATTATTCAGAAATTCAGAATTAATTGCATTAATAATAAAATTGCAGAAATGATGTCGTTTTGACGAATGCATAAGTTGTCCGAAAATATATTAATTCGATTAAAAGTTTCGATTGAAAGTTGCGGATTTGGTCTTAACCCCAATGTGGAAAGACTTTTAAAAATGGCGGCAGAATCTACAAAGTATATATTTAACCAAAATTGACCCTTGAACAAAAGTTTGTTTTACTAAAAACTTAGTGACTTTTGACATTCAAATTCATTATTTACGTTCGAAAACAATAGATTTGTTGCATAATATTCTTGCAATTAATTTGAGATAACAACCAGCACTAGAATTCCTAAAGGCTGTATTCCTATATATACCTGTGCTTCTTAAACTTTTGATTCAGACTCATTTTATTTGTCTATACAGGTATGTAATAATAGGTTTATATACTTTATAAACAATGTAAACCCAATTCACTTGTGTATCAATTATTGTTCGAATACTGTACAGTATATACAGTATACTCTCCATAAATTCACACTTTGGGACCGGAATTTTTGCAAGGTGAAATTAGAAAATGCAAAATATATAAAAAAAATAACGAATTTGATTTTCAGGGCACATTTGAAGATTGAAGCAGATTAAGCACATAGTTTAAACTGGGTTTACCCGATGAATGTTTAGAATTTAGTACCATGAAATATAATTTGATATTGGTTAATTTGAAAATAACAATACTGAAAAGAATTATTTCAAATTTCAGCAGATATTTCAGATCAGAGGTTCAAATGTGGGACTATTATGATTGTATTGTAATGGGGGTCTAAACTCATGTGAAAGTAAAATATAGCGAGGTGAAATAAGTCTTATTCTTTAATATTGTTCCTAATTTTGGGGATCACAATCCCTGTGAAATAATAGAATTGTGAATTTATGGAGAGTCTACTGTATATACGAATTTATATGAACTTCACTCTAAAAGCCTTCTTATTTGAAGGAAAACAAAATCTTTTCGTTATTCCATAAAAATTGGTTCAATGCTTAAGGGATTTCCAATACATTTGTTTATAAGCCTTTGGGAAATAGGAATTTTGAATCATATCTTACTTATCCATTACATGACATGTGCTCTCTTAAAATAGCCAGACATATGAACTTGTTTACTTGAGTTGAGTTTTTTGCTTTGAGCCAGACACAATTAAAGTAAGCTTAAGATGATATTGCGTCAAAAGTGTCTGAATATATATCTAATTCTAAATAATTGGGTTAATTTTGAAATGCGAATCTCCAGAGTAGACGGGATCAATTTTGTCTTAACCCTGCATTGAGTGGTCGTCTTCACTGTTAACCTGTGTTTCACTTTATGAGTATTGTATGAAAGAAATGAAACATTGATTAATATTTCATATGAATTATGTCCAGAACAGAATTAGACGTTTCAAAGTCAATAACACGATAAGTGCATCGAATTGTATGTCTGAGTTCGCCCACATTTCATGCCTGAGCTAATGTCACATATATTGATGACACGAACTAATGATGAACTGAAGCCGAAGATTGAAGAAAACATTTTTTTTGTTTCTCTTCTACTAAACTAAACTATACTTAAGAGACCGACCAATGAATCGGTAAGATATTGAGTCAAAACTTTGATCATTAGATTGTTTATGCATTTAATCTTCATTTGGAAGTTCGCTATCATTTGCTGCAGATTCCGAGTTCATTAGTGTAATTGAGTCTATCTATACAGTAGTGTTGCGTTTGTTCACTAAAAAAATCTCATATAATATGTACAGAATATTGTTCGCAATAACACTAAATAGAGTTTAGGTTAAATCGAAATTTGTTCTACACATCTGTTTAATTAAATTTAATTATAAATAGATTTTATTATTGCCATTCATTTGGCTCTAAATTGAAAATCTTGTCTATCATTATGAGAGCGAAAGCTTTATACAGTATTAAGGAAAATACTTGACTTTCAAGAATAGGAATTTTTTTAATAAATAGTAAATTGATTGACAGACAAATCAAGACTAATGTTTGAATTCTTAACATTTTTTTTATTGGAAAATATATTAAATTATAATTTAATAAAAAAAATAATAGAATAAAAATGAAAATTATATTACAATCAAAAAGTTATCTTTAGTGCTGTATATGAACTCATCTGAAGTTATATTGTAGACAACGCTCTGCTGAACGCTTTAATGAAATTATGTAAAGAATTTTGTTATTATTAATAATATTTTAATAAAGAAAAATGAGTGCAAAAAGTTTTCAGATTTTGTGCTTTGTTTTTGTTTTTAATAAAAATATGCTTTAATAGTAAAAACAAAGTTTGTGTCACTTTAAGAGTGAAATATAGAGATAAGAGAAAAGTTGTTAACTTCAGTGACTTTAGAGAAAAAAATAGGAAATAATTTATGACTTTATCGGATAAATACATGAAATATAAAGAACTTTTTTTTGTCGCAAATATTTTGCCTGTCTTTCAATATTTTAGTTATTCAACACTTAAGGCACAGTTATATTCAATAAATTATATAATATGTTAGATATAAGGCATAAATGAAAACTAAACTAATTTTATATTAGTTTTATAGACATTATAACAAAGTGTTTGATTCAGACTGTCTGAACATTAAGAAGACTAACCAAACAAAAAAATATGATATTATGATAACCGTTAAGAAAAAAGATAACGTCGTCTTAAATGACAATCAAAATAAACAATAAGACAAAGAGAGAAAAGTCATCCGAAGAATGAGATGATATGTCATATAATAGTATGAATGAAATGAAGCGAAAAAATCGAATAAAAGCATAAAATTGAGAGAAAAATGAAAATAAAAGACAGAGAATAAAAGCTAAACTAAAGGAACGGATAATACAGGAAAATACGAGAAAAAAATTTTTTTTTTTATTAAATCTGTTTTCATGAATACCTTCCAGCGCTGCAAAGCCTCTCCCGAACGGAGTGTACGTAAAAGTAAGGCATTCTTTCGGTGAGAGATTCAGTGAATATATTCTTTAAGAATAAGAATTAGTCGATGAAAGAGAAAGAGAAGGATTGGTTGAATAAAGACGACCAGAAGTACTATTGAATTGTCTTTTTTCAATCTTAACTTCTGTTGAGAACAACACTTCACTTCTTCAGACGACTTACATATATATATTGATAGCAAAGAATTTTTGGTATTTTTATTCACTGCTTATGATTCAGATATTTATTATTAATATTAGATTTTTTTTTCTCAAAAATTCTTATACAAAACTATTCAATGACACGAGTAGTCTAATAGATTCTCTGACACTTATATGTCGTTTGCTCTGAATATGATTTTGTTTTCTTGAATACAGAATATTCTTCTGACACTTTGGTAATAATCTTTCTTTTTGTTAGCATTTTATTCTTTATTCTATACCTAAAGAATCAGTTGACAGACTCGAGTGTGAGTTCGGCTTCAATTGAAACAGAGTGTGGACTCATAGAAGATATTCTCTATTGATATTAGAGCTGCTCTTTTATGAGCACCGATACTGCGCTCTCACATTCTGCTGACTGTTCCCAATCAACTTACTCTACTATAGAATCGGAATATTCTTTACTTTATTGAACATTGTTTTCACATAATTACTAATTTAATTAAAAATTTGAAACAAAAACTAATTAATGAAATGAAAACTTTATTATTAATACTGACTGTAAGTAGGAATAAGTTTTACTTAATTAGAAAACGCCTAAACATATGATTATATTATGATTTCGAACAGAAAATAATTGATCTTTAATTATATATACAAAAGTATTTAGACAGGTATAATTAAGTATGTTAGACGTCTTTAATTTTGATAGCTCATTTTGAAAAATCACAGCTAAATTATTAATTATTAACTAATTGATCAGGAACAAATATATCAAGTGCATATAAATTGATGCACATTATTGTTATTCGATATATTTCGCAAAACTCGATATAATTCTATGTTTGAAGTCATCATGCTCTGTTTTAATCACATTTATTCCAGTAAATTCGGGCAAATATTTAATAAATGAAATTCTTATTAAATACAAAACTATTTTTCAAATAAATTAAATATTTTCTACAAAACATTCTTTTACTGAATATTATTATTGAAAATGTGTTCATAAAGTAAGGAATTGGCGAATAATATAATATTAGTCCGCTTTTAGTCTTTATTAGTTTAGAGCCAGACTTACAGTTAGAGCAATAACTCTATTAAACTTCAAACTCGTCGCTCATATAAATCGTTAATCAGAGCGTTAATGAAATTTTTATTAGACTTTGAATTAATTTAATTTAAAAAATAGTTGACTCAACAGAAAATATTTTACAGTATTTGCGCTATTTTTGATAAACACTGGATTATGATTAATGTGTTCTTCACTTCAAATCAGTTCTCCAGGTCTTCACATGTCTGACAATGTGTCTGAACATTGATTCTAATGTATCGCTCATTTGCTATGATTTTCTCATTTATCAAAATCCAGTTTATATTGAACTCTATTTTTGGTTACATTTTTAGTTTAAAAGCATTTTCAAAATGCTATTCAATTTGGGTTATATTGACTGCAATTTATGGATGATTCCAGATATTCGGCATAAAATCTGAACTAAATTATAATACTCGATAATGTACCCAGAATATAACGATGCAAATCGAAACAAAATAATTATCCTGACAATACTCCTCTACCAGTTCCTTATAAGAATGCACTTTCAGATAAATATTCCTTAAGCACACAATAAGTGATGTGCAAGCTCGAAAATGTCAGGCTTATTTTGAATATTTTTAAAAATCAAGTGGCACCAATACCTTGGTTCATTTTTGCCACAATTTTTCGCCCCATCTAAGGAGTGATATCAAACACATATCGAAAAAGCCACTCAGTTTCAACCTTAGGGGTACTTTGTCTATACCCTTACCCATTGCATACCATACACTCAATGATTATGTCTTAAATGTAATGAATTATATTATTTACAAATTACAGATCAGATAAATAGTATTTATTGATAATTAATTAGTAATACATAAACATTAATGAGATTTAAGTGCAATTACATTGAATTATAATATATTAATATTTCAAATGTATTGACACTTCAAATAAATCTCATGAAAACAAAGTTAAATATAGAAAAGAAGTAGAGATTGAATCAAATTTCTATTTTAATTGATATCCAATTAATGTTTTTATTATAAATCGCTAAACATTTTTCTGTACTAATTGCGGAAATAAAATACTTGCCATACGTTTAAATCCCTAATAAAAAGTCTGAACTAATTGTATTGAATATAAATAATCTATTCCTGAGTTAATGTAAGTTTCCTTATATTGAGTTTGAGTGCATTACTGGTCCAATATTTGTTCAATAAGAGTGCAGATCTGTTTGTGGTCATCTGAGTTCTGCATTTTGTACGATATATTAGACAATCGCCTTCGGGTCAGAAAGTCTTCGAGCATTGCATTAATAGACCCGAAAGCAGTTGAGACATGACATGTGTACGGCTCAAGAATAACACCAAAACCAGTTTCCTTTACTCTCTGGGCGTTATCTAATTGATCGCCAAATAACGGCATTACTATTAATGGCTTTCCGTAGAACTGGGTTTCGGCGATAGTCTTATTGTCACCGCAAGTGATGACCAAATCTGCAGCTTTGATGGCCTCTGTTTGCGGCAGACTCTCTAAACCCCACATATTGTCCGCCAATTCATATTCGCTGTGAAGCAGACCTTTCGATACAATGAACTTATTGGGAGAGAACGAGAGAACTCTAACCAATCGCTTCATGAGCTCAATGTCAGCACTTCCGTACTGTCCCATTGAAAAGTAGATCAATTTTCCCGGTTTTGCCAACAATTCTGGAGGTATTTCCAAATTATCTTCACTGACTTTCATCATGTTATTGAACCGGAACCATTTGGGTGGAGGAAATTCTTTCGGGATATTGTAATCGACTTCTTGTGGATAGAAATAAATATTGAGATAGGGTGAGTGCGGGTGCAATAAAGTGCTGGGCAGTGGCGGTGCTCTTCTTGAAACACACCAGTCGTCCAATTGTTTCCTCAATTTGTCTAACAATTGATTTTTCTTTTCACTGAATTTAAGCCAAATATCTTCGTCTGCATTCTTAGGCAAACCTTATGTTAACAAAAGTTAATCAATAATTGGTTATGAGTTTAGTGTATATTAAGACAGTTCATACCAGACCCGGCGGGCGGTAGTCTCTCGTCATCCATGTAAAGATTGGGTGCACCAAAATTGAGCCAAACCCAAGGTATACCGGAATTGGTGAGTGCGGGCAAACAGAGCATCGACTCGACAAGTATGACATCGGGTCTGATTCGCTCAATGAGTTTCTCGTAATACAGTTCTCTTTCTTTGTTTTCTTCAAATTTATTCCACAAATACTTTAAACCAAACCTTTCGAACACTTCTATTGCAGACAGTTTGAAGACATCGAAGTTTAGATCAGCTCTGAAGCCATTCCTTTTTGGACAATCAGTCAATTGTTCTTCAAATCCACCGCAAGTGATGAGTCCTTTGGTGGCGAAATCGACTGCAAATATAATCCGATGTCCGCGCTCTCGGAGGTCATCGGCTAAGATCTGAAGCGAATTCATATTTTCGAGTCCATCGTTGGGTACGAATAAAATGGTCAGTCGTTTAAATTTGATGCCATTATTCAGATTTTCATCCATTCTTTAACTTTATTTATTAAAACTTTTACTTTCAATGTTTGAGCCAAACAACTAAAGCAATGAAAAAATCTAATTAATTCTCAAATTCAAAAATAAGAACTCAATTAGCATTTGAATTTAAAACTAGTTTTTTGAAACTTATTTTTATTTATTCTTTAGAGTAAAAGATCTTTTGCTTTCAATTGCTTTCTGTATTTATAGCACAATTGGGAAAGTTGTTGACAATAAGCCCGAAAACAGGTTCGACTCAATTGCCAAATCAAATGCTTTTGATTTTAAATTCAGTTCTTTTGCCTCACATTCTGACCATAAGCTATGAGTGGTTTTATAAATAATTGTCTCATTTATGCCGTCTTCTGAACGACGACCTTAAGATCGGCCTCTATTTAAATGCCATCAGATTTGAAGTCTTGATCACTACTGAAGACTATTCGTTGGCCAACACTACTATCGATCAAACAAATGTTGCTTACATGCATTTTTGTGATAAAATATCCTCGATAACAAGAAAACCCCCATTCCTTGAAACATAAAATGAACATGATTAACACACAAATTATCTGACACTAACTGGTAAATCGATATCATAAGTGACATTACTGTAAAGTATAACTGAGTAATAAATCTGTGTATTGTGTCATAAGATTTGATTCAATTATGTTTTGCTTTAATTTTTTCCAACAATTTTCAGCTTAAGCCAGTTTTTTAGAATTTGATTAACAATTTGATTAAATTTTTAGGCAAAGGCTCTATTAGTGAAGTGAGGCTAAAATACATCAGTAATTTGCAGTTTAACATGATGATTTGTAGACAATTAGCTAGATGGTAATGATACAAGCTCGATGGTATAGCAACTGGTCTATAAGTGTGATATTTATCCGAATTATTAATATTTTTCAGTATAGAAGAGAAATCATGAAATACTAGTGAATAAAATGAGAATTAGGACAAACTTATTAATATAACGAACGATATTATGCTCTCTATTGACAGTCAATAGGAATTCGGAAATTATTTTATTGTTAATGATTTGCATATTGACATAGTTTACAGTTTGGACGCATTTTTATTTATTTATAAAAAATTAATGACTTCAGTCGGGGATTATCAAGAACTAGGGAGTGCAGTACACTGTTGCATTCACAGCTTAGTGTCAAGATTATTTTAATGATTTTTAGAATATGAGCGGAAAGTTTTGGCTAATTATGTTTGAAAATAATCTGAAAATAATTTAATTGGGATATCGTTAAAATATGAAAACTTGTGGTGCCCTATGTTGAAGTCCTTGGACACCCCCTTATTTTTTTTAAGTATTTTTAAAACTTCCCATAAAGTGAAAAACGATTTTATTCTTTGAGAAACTTTTGATTAAAAACTCATTTATTGGATCAGATAATGAAGTGATGAATATTAATGACATTAATTTCAATTCAATTTATTTGATTGAAAATTCATTACAATTTTTGCTTATATTATATCTGAATATAATTCTAAATAAATTCAAAAATAATTACAATTTTTTTTATTGTTTCAAATATTGAAAGTAAAAACCATAAATAAGTAAATCAGAAATTGTCCCTGCAATTAAAGGTTATGAATGCACTAATGAACTGAATTTAAGCAAAAATATCCTTGATCATATTTAAATTGGCTAAAGTTAACACAATTCGACTCATTTAATAAAATAAATCACAAAATGGTTTAAAAATTTAGTTCAAATAGAAAATGCTTTTCGGGTGAGATCTACAGTACTTTTCAAATTCAAAGGTTGAACTCTGAAGAACCTGAATATAACTTTAAGGTGACCTACCATATCCGTTTCTCATAGAATGCAGGCATAATTTATAATCATTCAAAACATGTAAACATATCGGATATCAATCTCCATCTCTATGCCAAATGAGCTCTGTATTAGATATACTGTATGCTTGACTTCTATGAACCTGGATGGCTCAGTTGCGCAATAATATTAATCTAGCATGAAGATAATCTACCATATATGATATTATGACCTCTGAGTAAAGTCACTAAACTAGGACTAGTTTTGAGCAGATTATACGAATCGTTGACTATATATTCAATAGAGTCTATTAAGAGCTCATACTTTCAGACCAATCAATGCATATCTAATCCAATTCACTATATTCTCAA
This sequence comes from Eueremaeus valkanovi, assembly GCA_034693305.1. Classification (NCBI taxonomy): domain Eukaryota; kingdom Metazoa; phylum Arthropoda; class Arachnida; order Sarcoptiformes; family Eremaeidae; genus Eueremaeus; species Eueremaeus valkanovi. Next base: position 13,731 of record JAQIWA010000257.1, on the reverse strand, counting down.
ATATTTTATTTTCACTTTCAGATTCACACGGAATTGGGTTAGATTAGCCAAGATCAATCTAGAAGATCATTTGATCCCCCTTAAATCCAATCCAAACCACTGCATCTCTTATTTAAATTCATTTGATTCTAGATCAATCTGGATAAAACTACATTCTTGAATATTTTTTATTGAGACCTACTGAGAATCATAGTTTAGTGACTTTGCTCAGGGGTCATTATACAGCATCATACAGTTTATAGTAGATTATCTTCAAGCTAGATTGATACTATTGCGCAACTGAATCATCCAGGTTCATAGAAGTCAAGCATAAATTAGAGCTTATTCTGCAATAGAGATGGAGATTGATATCAGATATGTCTAAATGTTTTGAATGATTATAAATTATACCCACATATTATTACTATGAGAAACAGATGTGGTAGGTCACCTTAAAGTTATATTCAAGTTCTTCAGAGTTCAACCATTGACTTTGAAGAGTAGTGAAGATCTCACCCGAAAAGCATTTTCTATTTGAACGAAATTATAATATTAGAAACCATTTTGTTTAATGCATTTAAGCCTATTTTAGTTTATAATGAATTTTGACTCTTGATCAATCTGAATCAACCTAGATCTATTTATATCAAGCTATATTGAGACAATCTTTTACCCATTACCAAGTTAAAATAAGACGAAACACCCTTACTTGTTTAAGCATGCATAATATTATTCAAATTGATTGTGCTTGGTGAATTAGTTGCAATCCAACAGAACCAATTTCAAACAGGGTCATTTTAAGATTATAAAAGCAATGAACAAAGTCTGAGAACATATTCATAATTTGTTTCTCGTTTTAGATAATGTGATCATTAAATATCGAAAAGTCAATGATTTTCTCTTAATTGCATTCAATCTAATCAACAAAATTATTTCCATATATTTATTTCACATCAACTGAATGAACGATAAATTTTTAATTAATTTTTGTCATACATTGGATTTATAAAAAAAATTGTGAAAATATATTGAATTCGAGACAAAATCAGAAATGAATTTATGGTTTTGTTATAATATAAAAACGAGCGGTTCGTTGATCCAGACATGAATAATGTTTCGCAACCAATGCACTTTACTGGTCTAAACTTGATCATTTAACTTCATTTTCGAGCACACTATCAAAAGTGCTCACTCAGTGTGTCCTCACGTTTTCAAAGGACGAAATGGCAAACAATTTATCAAAGATTATAAATATACTCGATTTTAGAGCATATCTATCAATACTAAAGTTCAGAACATTTATCAAATGTTTGTTAGCCTACTGTCCAAAAAAGGGATGATCAGGGCTTACAGTACTATAAGAAAGCAAACTATTTTAACCAAACAACTAATGGATTATGAAATTATAAGTCATAATAAGCTGAGAAAAAAATATCAATAATTATAAAAGTCTATATATTGTTATCAATCTATCTTGCACTGTTACCAGGGAGTTTTCGCTTCACCTTTTCGAGGCTTAAATATACTCTCGATCTCTTCGGCCATTTTTCTCCCTGTCTTTGTTGTCCTCATGTTATTAGAAATAGTAAGGAGTCTTCTGGCCAATGGCTTGTCCTCGATCATCGAACTGATCATCATTAACAATGTTTCCGAAGTACAGTTGAATGGATCCAAACCCCAGCCAAAGCCCTTTTCCTTCAATCTTATACTATTAGTCAACTGGTCCTCAAATAGAGGCAAAACAATTAAAGGCTTTGAATAATAAAAGGTTTCGATAATTGTATTGTTGTCTCCGTTCGACACAACAAGACTGACATTGTTTATGACATCAGTCAATGGGATGTCTTCTAAACCCCACATATTGTCCGCCAATTCATATTCATTATGAAGCGGACCTTTAGATACAATGAAATTGTTTTCAGACTTTGATAATATTGTAGTCAACCTCTTCATCAGCTCAACGCTGGCAAACGCTCCCATCGATAGGTAAACCAATTTTCCTGGTCTTGATTTAAATGGTTCCGGTATTAAGAGTTTTTTGTGAGGCTTCGGCTCAATCAGACCATCGAATTGCACCCATGTCTTCAGTTCCCATGTATTAACGCAATTGTAGTCCAGTTCCGTCGGATAGACATAAATGTTGAGATAAGGCGAGTGCGGATGAAGTTTTGAATCATCCAATTCTGGCGACCCTTTCGATACACACCAGTCGTTAAGTTCCTGTTTTAGACCTTTGAATATCTGATTAAACTCTTCTCTGAATCCAATCCATTCGTTTGGTTTGCTTTGTGTTAAGTCTTCACAAATAATAATTTAGATATGATTTTGAGTAAAAATTTAATAAAATGATTGATTAAAACCTACCTGACCAGGCTGGCGCTATTCTGTCATCGCTTCTGCAGAGATTAGGCGGACCAAAATTCAACCAGACCCAGGGTATGCCAGAATTGGTAAGAGATGGTGAACAGACCAACGACTCAATAATTATTAGATCGGGTTCTAAGCGTTTGATCAAATCGTTATTGAAATCTTCGATTCGTTTAATTAACCCAAACTTCTGAACGACTCTGTCGTAAGAAAAATGTCTTATTTTATCGATAGGCGAGCCGTTCAAACAGTTCAGATCCAGTTTTGAAACTTTGTCCACACATTCGGAGTTATAAATATGTTCTTCAAAACCAGACGACTGAAGGAGTCCTTTGCATGTCTTGTCGACAGTGAATATTATTCGGTGTCCTCTCTCACGAAGAACTTGAGCTAATATTCTACACGAATCAAGATTTTCGTTGCCATTCAATAGAGCAAACAGAATGGTTCGGATCTCACTGTTTTCGATACCCATCTTATTGTAGACTTTATTTATACGAATATAATATAATTTATAAATTCAATTGAATTCTCGAATAAATCATAGAATAATGAGTCGAAACTGCAGTCAGACTTGTATTCTGTAAATCAGAGCACAAATGATCTTAAAATTTGTATTGAACTCGACTTATATAATAAGAGACCCAAAAGATTATAAAGTGTTGTCAATGCAAATGATTGGGAAATTTCATTAGTCTTACAGTTAAAGGAAATTATTGTCGAAAAGAAAATAACAATTATTTAAAAAGATATCAAAACTGGATTAAAGGCAACGCTTATATGAATATTAAAAAGTTTGATGAGTACTAAAACATATCCAGACTAATTGATATTTAAAATTCGTTTCAAAGCTAATAATTAATGTTGATTTCAATTAAACTGTTTCACCTCATTATCATTTATGATTCGCTACTTTTGATCTTTTTCTTAGACTTTTGAATATTTATTAGATTTTTGTTGGAAAATGATATCAATATTAAGTTTTTATTTTATTTTCTTCTGAGAAAAGGTTTGACTTTTTTTGTTGGTTAGCATTAATATTGTGCTCAATTCGTGAGAGTATTTCCCAACAAAAACTGAATTTATTTATTTTTTTGCAATTTATAGATTCGTATTATTATTATATATATTATTATGTAATTGTAATAGGTTAAAATGACAGAGATAGCCAAGCGCGACGATTCAATGCGGTCCAAGGGCTTTTTAAATTGGTAAATAAGCATTGTTAATCAATCCACGTAGTTTCATACAAAAAAATTTCGAGACTAAGAGGTATTTTGGTTGAACCCCTTCGTTACCCCCTCTATAATGACATACTTTAGTAATCAATTTTAGTTTTGCTAATTTAATATTCATGACTTATAGATTAGATATAAAATACAATAGGAGATTGTGTGAGGGTACTTTTGTAAAAGTTATTATAATTATCATTTTTGTTTCAGATTAGTTCAAAATTCAACAAGTTGGTCTAATGTTCGATAATAAATCCTTGATAATACTGTTATTTCCTCTGCTGTAGCCATTATACATACAGTAGAAGTACAGTACACTTGGTCAAAATAATGAGTCTAGTTTCAAAGAGCTTGCACATATAAATTTACAATTTTATCGAATAACTATATTTCTGCACTAATATGTGTTTAAGTTATCAGTTCATAAAATGGTCGATAATTTTATTTGTATTTCATTTGTTGAAAATGTGTTAACGATTTTATTGTTTGAATAATATGTCGACAAATGGTTTCCGATAATTGATTTTCAGATCTAAATTGTTTAGTACAGTATAATAAACTAAACTATTGATTATTTCATTTATGTTGCCAGACTTTCCCATCAATTAGCCCTGGCACCTGTACTTTCGTTCTTTGATAGAGGTATTAGAGATTAGCAAGGATGTATTATTTACATATTAGGAATCAATAGCTGTAGTAGAAATCAATGGAGCATTTGATTCCTAATATCTAAATAATAGGTCCTGCTCAAAGGCTTCCTACACAATCCTGGTTGAAAGCACTGAAATGTTAGGGGAAAAGGCGTGTCGTTTGATAAACAGTATCACTGATGAGATTAAAGGCATATAATGTTGAAAATATTTCAATATTACTGAGATGTTGATAAAAACTAAATTAAAAATATGAAAAAATTATGATAAAAAACAATTAAAATATAAAAAACATAGAGTAGACATCAAAATAGATGTTTGTTAAGATTTTTTCAGTTCTTCGTTTATAACAAAATAAAAATATTCTTTAAATTGGATTCGAGCAGAAATAGAAGGAAATTTTTAGCAATTCAAAACGATCTTTGTTCAAAATTATCGAATAATATTTTTTTCTAAAACCGGTGCGTTTTTGTCCAGGATGACTTTATATTTGCAAAATGGCATGTCATTTGTGCATTATGTATTGCTATAATATATATTGAAATTTCATTTAATTTAATTTGACCAAATACCAGTAATAACAAGGTGAAATCCAGAAATTGATTTTGAGTATTTTTTATCGAGATTATTTTGAATTGCTCAGAGTGCATATATTTCTGGTGGTTTTTGCTCAAGAGCCTTATGAATTATGCCATTTTGTAAATATAGTCATTATGACAAAAACAACGCTTTTAGAAAAAAATCCTGATAGAGGTTTTCGATAATTTTCAACAAGGATCATTTTGAATTGATGAAATTTTTAATAACTCAAAGGATTTCAGTCCTGAAGACAGTGATATTTTACTGGTAGAGGTGCTGTGTTAGTAAAAAATCGCTTGGTGAATGAAATATTTTAGTTGCTTCACAAAAATAGAAATTTCATTTAATTTTCTTATAAGCTTTATTATTTCAAAGAAGTTGCTTTTTTTTGGAAAATATTAGTATTTATACTGTTGCTTGTTATATTCAGAATCAATATTATGACATAAGAATTCAAAAAAATAAAAATTTTTGTGTTTTCTACCATGTTCTATTTTTTACACTTTAAAATACTGATGAAAAAATGTTACAATATATTTGCATCACTGAATATCGGTGCAGCCAGGATCGTGTAGAAAGCCTTTGGTCCTGCTAATCTCTATACCGTCCAGACAGTAAGGCGTCAATACCGAAGGTCAGTTTTTATTTAAATTATTTTCTTTACGTATTATCTGTTTTCATGTTTCCATTTAAGGTCTGTTTGTTTGCATTTGTGTTCACTTCAACTGATTTCAAGTTTTAATTAGTTTTTAAAAGTTATTGAATTGAATGTACGGTAAATACAATTAATTGAAAATATAATTATATAAATAAATCTAAGCTTTATTACGGTTTATAAAAGAACAAAAGTAAGTAGATAAACATTCAGATAACATCCAGATAAGTTCAAAACAATTAAATTATGTACTGATTATCATAGATAAGAGTTGAAGGAAAGGCTAATTTATATATTATTTTACGTCTAATTAGTTCTATATTTGCTTTTAATTATTTAATTTAATTAAACAAAGTTTCCTTGATGATTGTCCGTTTCAATGCAACTAGATAGAATAGCAAGCTTGACATTATAAAACTTACCATCGTATATTCTGTACTTTATTATAAGTTAGCATGATACTCTAAGAAATAATAAACTATTAACATTAATTGATTATAAAAATGTATCACTGGTGATGTTTTGGAGGAAAATTTTAATGCGCAAGGTTAATTCAATTTTATGATCGGGTTTAATGTGCTTTTGATTCTTTAAAGTTTTTATTTTTCTTTATTTAATTCATATTTCGTTTTTATTTCGTTTTATTGAAGTTTTTATTTTTTTTGTGAATAACTTTCAGATAATAGCGATAAGAATTGAGTTTTCCTACGATTTGCTGAATAGCCTTAAGAATGGGTCAAAACAGTAGCCGTACTATCGATCGCAGGTCTCTTGAGTTTGAAATATTCAACAATTCGTTTGTTTTGATCGAAGAGTACGTAAAGAATACGAAGGGATTGAGTGATGCCTTCAGACGAGAGTACGAATCGGCAAATCTCAGAGCAAATGGTCTCTTGGATTGGCATCAAGTGATGCCCACACGGCTCAGGAGAGAGCAGGGAAAGGGCTATTTGGGTGCCATCCGAGTGACCGGACAACTGCTGAAAGAGGCGAAGCGAGTGTGCAATCGATCCGATAGACAACGGATTGAAAGCATATATAAATCGGTTGACCAACTCATAGCTCAACGGGAGAGTGAGTTGGATCCAGTCCTCTCTGTGCCCATACTAGGCTGGGTCATATATGGGGGCGAGACATACAACAGACACAGTCCTGTTGTCAACGCCTGGAAAATGTTTAAACAATAAGTAATAATAATCTCAATCCTTAAATGTGGAAGTGTATAATAGAAGGCAATTTGATCTGGGTTAGATTGTGCTTTAGTTTGAACTGTCTCTTATCATACACTTTCACATTTAATTTCTTTCTTTTTTTTTTTTTTTTTTTTTTTGATAAAAAGCCGATATTTTAATATTCAGTCAATCATTAATTGTTTTTATATTTATTTCATTTTATATTTTTTTGTGAAATTATTTTTATTTTTTTCATGTATTTCGAAAAATCATTAATTGTATAGAAATATGAAGTTTTAAAAGCATTCCAAAACATATTTCCTGTTACCAAGGTTATATAATAATGATTCATCATAGATGAGATTATTATACGTGTACTCTATTTTCAATCTGAAAGTATTGTATAGTTTTTTGCATTCATTTAAATAATTGATTTGTTATTCAATAAAATTGATTCAATCAATACATAAGTGTTTCGTTTTATTTTGGTTCCGGACATTTATTCACATGTAGTAGGCGATATCAGACACACTTAGGGTCAATTCTAAACTATGTAGTTCAGTTTAGAAAGTTACCCAACTCATTGATTTGTGAATCTACTCAACAAGTATTAGATAACAAATTCTAACACTTTTTTTGTTAACGTTTTATATGTTTATTCAGTGTTTGTTTGACTTTGAATACTGTACTGCAATAATTGCAGTGCAATTCCTCTCCATTTTTCAGATCTCAATGTCATTTATGTTGATTTTGTGTTCAAAACACTCAATTAGTTAATACTTTTTAAAAGTTTTATTCAACCAAAAAGTTTTTAATTGAGAAGAATTCAAATACTCTTACGATTAATGTTATCTTAAGTCAGGTTTCGATTACTAAACACCAAAATAAAGGTTTAAATAATTTGTTTAATAAACTCATTAAAAGTTTAAATTAAAATATGAATTGAGTTTGAAATTCATACCAATTATACAACAATTATATGAATTTAAATATTTTTTTCTATAAAATAATTAATTATAACTTAATTATAGACTAAAATCGGGTTTATATTCGTTAATCTCTAATCCAATCTGAGGTTAATCTAAAGTTATTGAACAGAATTTGGGTTTAGTTTACCTCAAATATGAATACAGTAGTTGTGATCAGTATTAGAGCACAAACAGAATGGATGACAGTCTGAATCCATTGTCTGGATCTAATTTTTTTAATGAAATATTCTGAATTTTAGAATTGCTAATTCTGGTGCCCTTGATAGTTTCAATTGTATATCTCTAACATCCTATCTATATCTTGGCTGTAGACTAGGGATGGTTAAACCAGGCCAATCTAGAAGGGTCTAGGCAAATCATATAGCGGACAGGCAAAATAGCTTTGCCTATATTTGGCCCAAAGGGGGTCAAAAACCCAGGGGCTAAAAAACCCAGGGGTGGCCCAAATTATTATTATTTCTTTTAATTTAGTTTAATTATAATTTTGTTCAGAATTCGTCAAAGCATTTAAAAAATGGGTCAAAGCGTAAGCCATGAAATCGGGAATAAAGACCGAAAGACTATTGAGTTCGAGATATTCGACAAATCATTTGTTTTGATCGAAAAATACGTTAAAATCAATACAAAAGGTATGAGTAATGCGTTCAGAAGAGAACATGGATTGGCATTGAATAGAGGAAAGGGTTATCTGAATTGGCATAAAGTGATGGCAAAACATCTGAAGAATAATGGCATTAGAGATGGCATGGGTTATGTGGCGGCCGTTGGAATAACTGCACAATTGCTCAAAGAAGCGAAAAATGCTTCAAATCGTTCGGATAAACAAAAATTCGTCGAAATCTATGGATTAGTCCAACAACTTATTGCACTTCGAGAGGAAGAGTTGGATCCGAATCTGTCCTTTCTATGCTGTGTCATATGGGGCGGAGACAAGTATGACAGTCACATACCTGTCCTCACGGCTTGGAAGCAGTTTAAGAAATAATTGGCTTTAAGATTGAAAACCAGTTTTAATGAGAAAATAATTGTCTCAAAGACTGTGAATAACAGTATAACAGATCTCTCTTCGTTACATAAATAATATAAGGAAAGTAATCATTTGATACCTGGGTCCAACTCAGTCCTGCACTATTTGTAACTTTATAGTAATTTAAAATAAATAATAGAAATTTTGATTGAATTTAAATATAAATAAGTCATACAATTCAGTCAATCAGTTCTTAATTCTTATGAAACGATAAACTATTTAATGAATATTTTGTAGCGTTTTATTGATCCGTCAGTTCTTAACGACATATCAATCGCACAACATATCTATGACAACACTTTCTTATATCACTAATGCATAAATTTTTACAACAAAATAATTTATATGATATAAATCAAAAATGTTTTACTCAAATATAAAATTATTGTTTTATGATTTGGCACTAATTGAATGAATTGCACAAAAGTTTTACTTTAAGTATGACTTAAAGTCATATCATTTTTGTTGTCATTAATTCGTTTTATTGATGAATAATATTATTTCTTAAATAAAATGAAACATTAAATACATTAACTCTAAAAAGTGGCTAATATTAACCCCTGGTGTGTCATCAGACTCATCCATGTACTCAGTTTGTTATTCACTAATTTTTTAATTAAGTTTTAAAATTAGTAATTAATTACATTTGATATCAATTTCTTTAACCATATGTTTGTATTCCGAGTGAATTTTCAATTGAGTCAACACTTATTTCATAATAAATAATCAAAAAATCTGAGAAATATTTTTTAAATCTATTAAAAAGTGCTTCAATCAATCGCTTTATCGATAATATTCACCTGGATCATAAAGATTACTGTTCTTTTGCTCACATAATAGTGCTAAGCAATGGGCCAAAGAGTGTCGACTGTCCCGACCGAAGACATTAAGTCTATTGAATATCAAATATTTGATAAATCGTTTGTTTTGATTGAAAAGTATATTAAAAAAGATACGAAAGGATTGAGAGATGCGTTCAATAGAGAGTATGAATGGGTTTTGATTAATGAAGACAATGACGGAGACCTGAATTGGCATAAAATAATGCCTAAACAGTTGCGCGGATCCAATGGTATGCCTTATGTTCAGGCCATTCAGACGGTCGGATCACTGCTCAAAGACGCTGAAGACCTGAGCAGTCAATCTGATTATCGTTTCGCAGATAAGCCTAAGTTCAGAGAAATCTATAGATTAACCGATCAGTTGATTGACCTCAAGGACAAAGAACAGGAACCAGAGGTTCAGTGCTTTTGTTGGACTGTAAGGAAAGGCTATGATTACGAGAATCACCAGTACGTTGTAAAGGCCTGGGATGAGTTCAGACGCGAACACGACTAGAATGGATCCAATTTTGAAAACAAATATATTTATATTAAATTATTTGTCTATCGTTTGACCCAATAATTTGATTTTAATTTCTTTCTTATTTAAGCGAAAGTTTTTTTTAATAAATATTTTAATTAATATTTTTTTTAATTGATTTGACCAATCATTCAGAAATAAGGGCTAATTTTAATTATGTTTTATTCATAAGTTATACATTGGCTTATACTGCCCTTGATCATTATAAAACTTCAATCTCATTTCACATGTACTCAACAGCAGCTCTGAATGCAATCTCTTATGCAATTCATTATAACCAATATTTTTAATAAATAATAAAAACTTTTATAATATTCAAAATATTTCATAAATTATTAATCATTTCAAGAATTGTGAGACGAACACGTGATCACATTTCTAGAACAATCTAGACTGAACGCACAGCTCAATCATTTGCTTGATGAGCTGGCGAAAACATTTCCATTAAACTTGAAATTCAAGGTTTTAGTCAAAATCAAAGTCTAATGTATTTCAATAGCATTCGTACCAAACGCTTGAATAATGAATAATTAGTTGAAAATGTTTTAACTCATATATACTAGACATACGATAAGTTCGATAAGCAATGTATAGTCAATACCAGTAACCATAAGCTAATGTTAAAGAAATGGTATATATAGATGTGCTTTCTCTTGATTTTATTCATTCTGTATTCTGAAGCCTAACTGAATACTTCAATAAAGCTATCATTATTTTATACTTAAATCGTTGCGTCATCATTATTGTCCGTACGACACCTCTACCCATCATTCGGCGAACACCTCTACCCATCATTCGGCGAACACCTCTACTTGTAAGTTTTGCCTACACCAGCAATATAACTTAGCGCTCGTTTAATTAAGCAGTCTTACTGACTAGGTGTCTATTGTCAGACGCGGTCAGTTCTGCGGGTTTCCCTGAGCGATCCATAAATATTGCGTTAACCCTCCGGTTGAACCGTACTGTCCGAAAAGTGCCCAACTATTCTTCAAATTCTACATATTGTCGCGACTCGTACTCCAGTCAGACATTAACGGGTACCCTATCTAAATCGTGCCCGTCACAATTGTATCAATGATTTTGAATTTAAAATAAATTTCTTTTGATATAAATCATAATTATTGTGATTAATAACTTATTTTTATAAACAGTTTATATTTTGGGGGCCACTACTAATCCAGTCTATTTTGGTGAACAATTATAGACAGATTGAATGAGTTTAGGGTATCGCCAACTAGTTACCCGGACATTTTCTTTTTTGCACATCCGTACTATTCCTTCATTTCAATCAAAATAATACTTTTATTTTTAAAAATTAAATTATTTATCAGTTTTTATATTTTTAATTATATTGATATTCACTTAATTTATTACAGATATTAAGCCGATTATGACTCGCATTAAAATGAGTTCAAAAATATTGAATTCAAACATTGAATAAAAAGAAAAATATATTTATTTAATTCAAATTATCCTTTACTGAAGATATAATCTCTGAGTTTTACTGTGAGATCCAGAATATATTTTGTTCTCATTTATTGTCATTAGAATTCTACAAAAATTAATTGCAATTAAATTTTTAAACTAAACTTAAATTTTTACTCCGTTTATATTTGACTGAATTTTTAGGACGCGAACCAAATCTGTGCAGATTTGTGGCCAATAATAGAGATATAATCAGAAAGTAAAACAAGAAAATGACCTGAAATACAATATAATTATGTTTATTAAAACTGAATATTCACTAAACATCTTCAGTCTTACCGTCGCATAAATAGCTGAATCCCAGCTTTGATTGATTGCAATATTTTGGTTAACATAAGTCGAAAATATTCTCAAATTTCCGCAAAAAACGTCTGGAATTCTGCGAAACAATAAAATGAATAGAATTTATATAACTTTTAAATCATTATTATATATGAAATTAAATAATCTAAATAATAGAACATAATCAGGGTTGTCTTGTAATCGGAATTCTATCAGTATAAATAACTTTATTCCTCAATCAAGCACACTTTTGGTTTGGGCCAGAAATGGATCTGGTTTAGCAAAGTTTCTACAATTATAGCAAAATATGAATTAAATTATTTAATTAATACTTTCTTTTCTGTTGGACTCAATTGTTTTTATTACTATTTCTTAACTGAATTGCCAATCAATACAGTTATAGTATATTACAAATTGATGTTAAGCTCTTATATGAGAAAAATATGATAAGCCGTTCATAACATTCAATTCGAAGATGACTTGTCATGAATAGAGAGAAGAATGAAATCTATGATTACATGAACTGACCCTAAATATAAAAACGATTCAATAATTCAATCTTATTCTTAACATAGATTCAAAACTATTATTATAATTATGTGTGAAATATTACAGAATTGCTTAATTCCTTTCTTGTTCTTACCTTGGAACATTTTATATAGATAATGAATTTGATATTATTTGACCCAAAACTTTGGTCATATTTGGTCAAACTTATGTAGGCTTATGTGTGAAATTACGGTAAGATATTGAATATGAGTTCAGTGTCTGCTGTGAAATATGTGGACCAAAATCCCTAATATTATAGAAATAATAATAAGAGACGAGAACTGATGGCCGAAGGAATGCGAGCGGAATATGAGATTATGCTCATCATTAAGAGCATAGGGATGACCAGGAGGTTAACTCAGAATTTATCTGCTAATGAAATTGAAGATTCTTATCATACATGAATCTAGTTAGTTAGGAATATGAGCAAGGACAATGCAGTAAGATTGATTCAGTGTTAAATTGTAAATATTTTTATGAAATATAAAGTCAAGTATTAGTAAGTAAAACAAAATTAAAGAAAGTATTAGTAATTGATATAATTGTCTGACAGTATCTGTTCTTCACTTACAGTTTAATTACATTGAATATCACCTTGGTCAGAATGAAAATCCTAGGAATCAAAATGAAAATCACTTTATTGTTTAGTTATAAAATGAGAATCACTTTTACAGAATGAAAATCACTTCTTATGAACTGAAAATCATTGCTAATACTGTATGCATAGAGTCCTTACACGCGCTTACGCTTTGAGCAGATAAAGAGTGTTAGCAATGCATAGGATAGCCGGGAATTCGATTGAAAGGATTTTCAATTCATAAGAAGTGATTTTCATCCTGCAAAAGTGATTCTCATTTCCTAATTAAAGTGATTTTCATTTTGATTCCTAGGTTTTTCATTCTATGATATTCAATGTAATTTGACTGTATTATCACAACTGTATTGAAAGCACTGATAGAATACTATAGACTTAATTCAAAAATATTGTGATTAAAGTAAATAAGTTAATTGACAACTAATTACTTAAAAATTAATAGCTTAAACATATCAACTTGCTATATTTAATTAAATTTATAACAGGTTAATAATTTATAATATTTCATTTTATTGAATAACCAATAAATCTTATAATTGCAGCAAAACTGGTGAAACTACGAACCAAACGTGATTAAGAACCAAATAATAAATGAGGTAGGTGAAGAGCAGAGATAGGCAATGGGGGGCACAGGGGGTAACCCCCCTGTGATTTTGGATTTTGGCTGACCCCCCCTCTGATTTCGGAACTTTTCGAGACCCCCCTCTGATTTTCGAACTTTTTCGAGACCCCCCCCCCACTAGATCGCGAGGCGAAAATTTGGGAAATTTTTTTGACGAGATATACAAATGACAAGGAAAAAATAAGT